>JAHDVE020002247.1:0-77472 GCA_022606495.2 Halesus radiatus | reverse complement strand
ATAATTTTGATATTAAAAGGTAAGGTATGAATATTAAAAATACATATATATTACAGAATTTTTCATAGTCCTCCTCACTAGGAGATCCTGTGCTGAGGCGGACCAGGTTTTGCACAAAGGGGTTTCAGCGACTTCTATATTTCAATTCAAGGTTAGGGTAGGGTCTTTCCAGTAATTTCTATGACGTTTTTTTGAGAATAGTAGTCAGTTCTTGTTCTGGTAATTCCTTAAGCCAAGTTTTGCTGGACTTAATGCAATTATTGATTGAATTACCTTTTTTGATATTAAGTGGGAGTTTGTTATATAATTTTACAGCTAAAAATTCAGAGCTTCTTTGTCCAAAAGTAGTATTGCATTTAGGTATATTTATCTGGTCTAGTTGCTTTGTTCTGGTATTATGATCATGAAGAGTCATAGCCATTTTCTAAATTTTTAAGATGTTTAAGTAGAATATTTTTGGATACTTGGAAAGTTAAAATGTTTAAAAATTTCCGTTGTTGACGTTCTTATGGGGTCCTTTAAAATGGTCTTTATGATGCATTTCTGGGCTGTATTTAACGGTTTCATGTAATTTGATGCAGCTGAGCCCCATCCCAATGCACTATATTTCCTGTATTATAACACCATTGCAATTGAAGGAAGAGGTTCTAAAGTTTCAAATCCCACAGCTAGATCATTAAATAGTGTCGCAAACGGCCGCTAGAGTGCTAGCGCCGCCAATCAGCCGTTTGGCGTCAGTTGTGAGTAAAATGGCTACTATGCAGCACAAGGTTGAGTTCTGTAAGACTAAGTCGGTAATTGTAGTGCAGGGTACATTTCGTCACCATTTTAACATTGAACCTCCAACTAGAAAGATCCGTTGTCGTTGGCGTCACCAATTTGAGCAAACTGGACGTTTCTGTAAAGGAAAAAATATGGCCAGTCCGCATGTATCAGAGGAAAACAAATTGAATCCATCATTTTAAATACCCCTGTATACTGAACAGAGTTCATATTTTCGGTGTACTTCCGCATTGTATTTAAGTATTGGAAAAACTGAATTCAATATTGACAGTGGCGTTTCATCATTAAAACATTAATGCGATTTAAAAAATTAAAGAATAATTCTTTAGAATGGTTTTTAAAGAAAAAAGTCTTATTAAAATTAAATTCCACCATGAATTGACTGTTTCAAAATAGAAATAACACAAAACTTTTAAAACTAAAACAATATAAATAGTATTCACAGAATACAATGGAAATTTTTGCTTATCTAGTGATCCGGCTCACTAAACCGAGCCGCTTCGCCCACCACTATAGTCGAATAGAATAGCGAATTGATGCATTCCGATACCGTTCAAAATCGTATTTATGTTGTATGAAATATCGAATAGGTTTTTTTAGCTTCATATGTGCGTTCGCTAAAAGCATTTTTTTCCTCTTCTTATTAAAAATATTTAAATTATCGCCATCTGTGATCGCATAGCGTTAAAATCATGTTTCAAATGCCCTTAACCTTCGGCATGCCAAGATGTAAAATTAAACTTGCATTGCCATGAGGGGTGAATCTGATAATGCCATTTTTAACAGTTGTTCATATATATTATTGCAAATTTTTCTTATGGCTTACACATTCAATGCGTTTTCGTAAAAAAATATTATGATAAAGTTAATTTTATAAAAAACCTCTACATTCATCAACGAACGAGGTCTCCGGCAGGCTGCTGGGGATCTATTGACTTAACACACGTAAGAACATTTGATACCTGCTAGCGGTCCGGCGGCCGATTACGTTACCCCCTCATTCGGCTTTGTTAATAGCGCGAGCGAGTGAGATGGCGTGCATCACACATCAGTGTACGAGTTGAATTGTGGAAACGTGTAGCTATGGGTATGGTTCCAGTGCGCAAGAAATATTGTTTGTGGCAAGGAATGATATTTAAACATTTAAAAAAAACTGTGTAACCTACTACTTAAGTTTATTTTTTTAATGGTAGATTCTGTGTTTTTACGTTTTGTAGAAATACAAAAAAACCATAACCTTGCACTAAAGAGTATGCTTTTACCTTCTGTGCCACCGAGCTCGGCTGTCGAAGTCGATGGCAACCGGAATCAGCTAACGGAACACGGTTCAGGAAAACTCCGGCAGACCTCCGTATATTTTCCCGCCCCTTTTCTTTCTCTTTCACCCCCTCCCCATTCGCCCCCTCCACCGTTGTCATTAATGTCAACTTTTTATCAGCAAAATGTCGCTCATTAATGAAGTTTCTTTTTGTTTATGCTGTGCTTCTAGGATAAGATAAAATATATAGTGAAGATGTGTATAGTCCATCTTTGGCAGGTTTTTCGATTTTTGACGTCTTATATGGTGGGACTCATTGAATATAACAGTTTGAATGATTGTCGTCATAAAACTAGAGCTACTCATTCCTAAATCCTGTTTAATTGTATCAACACCAGGACTGAGCATTACAAACACTCGCTTGTACCTAGATTACATGAAGTTAGTAATAGATACGTCAAGTTTGTTCCTGCGTCATCTCGTTTAGTATTTCGAGGTCAGCCAAAGCTGACGGATGTGTTCGGGTATTTTCGTCTCTCCCATACAAGTTACGTCACTAGTCAGACTTATTGTTATTGCGAAATCTAATGAAAAAAAACGATGTTTTATTACCTAGAATAATAACCCAAAGGACCGCGAAGTTAGTAATAGATACGCAGATCTAGCGGATCCATTTAACTGCATGGAAGGTAAGTAGAAGAAGGCTATACTATCATATATTTTCAATTAATATTAATGTAACTTAAGTTAACTTATATGTACCCATCTCTCTTACTTTTATATCCTTCATGAACTTTTATTCTTTATATACTGATGTCATTGTACGACCTAATGCCACATTTAATAGTTACCTTTTAAAATTATTTGTGCTATATTCTTATGCTTGTATTTAACTGTGATATGTATTTATTGTTTATAGTATATTTATACCGCTGATATTAAATTAATAGTTAAAAAATTATACTCAAATTTATTGGAATAACTTATTGAAGGTTATGAATATTATTTTAATATTTTTTAATCAATGCAGAATTTAATATGAAACAGAAAACTCAGAGCCTCTCGATCTATCCGGGACCAGCGCTCTAACCAATTAAGCGAATGCCAAATTATTGTTTCTCGTCATTTTTATCGATATTATACCACAATTTAAGAAGTGTCAATATCATTCTTAATTTATATATTTATTATATTATGTACGCCCTATATGGGCTTTTACACATTTAGTTAGTTATAATATTCACACAGGTGCAAAACACAGCACAGTAGGTACATAGATAAAATAGATAGCCTTCAGAAATACAACAACTAAATATTTCATTTGTACGAGGTCTGTTCAAAAGAAAGGGTGAATTTTGAATTTTCGCGGGCTGTGTACATTTGATTATCGATTTTTTTGTTATATTGGTACACATATGTTCATCATATGTTAGCATTATCAGCCATTTTGGATCAGTGGTTTGTTTTTGACAACTAAGTCCATTTTGTATTTTGTAGATTTATTTTTTATTTTTTTAATTTTTTTATTGTATAATATTAATTATATTCAGTGGGAACTTATACCCGCTAAGCCACTGCAAGTAGCTTGTCAGCAGGAGTTTATTTTAACAATATAATATAATACAACAATAAATTACAATTATCATACAAATGTAGGGGAAAATTATTATAGTTAGGCGCATGCATCTTGTGCTGTACATAAGTTGAAAAAAAAAAAAATTAAAGAGAAAAAATAATGGTAAAAGCATTACAGATTTGTTATTGAGATACTAGAGTCCAATTTTATAACACCGATTTAAATAATATTATATAAATGTCAATATCATAAAAAATATCAAAATTATAAAAGTACCAATATTATAAAAGTATCAATATTATAAAAATATCAATATTATAAAAACATCAATACTTTTAAAAATATCAACATTATAAAAACATTAGTATTATAAAAATATAACTATTACGTAAATATCAGAAATATCAAAGCATATGTAAGTATTAAATAGATTAAGAAATAAAAATTTTAAAAATATATACATAAAACAGCAGTACAGGTTGGTTACAATGAGGATAGACTTAAATATAATAGTAACACCGTAACAGTAAAAACACCAGATATCTAGGAGCTATACAACCAAGGAGACCATCATATTTGTTACCATCAATACACAAGGTTACTTTCCAAAAGCCAACACTTTAACATCAGTGAGAATTTCATCATAGGACAATTGTTTTTAAATTCGTACGGCAATTTGTTAAATAAAAATGGTACAATGTATTCAAGGGTTCGTTGACCATATTTATTTTGAAATATTGGCACTATCATTCCTATATTTTGTGTGAAACGTGTATTGTGTACATGATCCACCACTGCCTTATACGGACTTTCAGATATATGTTGCAGTAGAATTTTATGCCACAAAAGACCACGAACAGGTAATACATTAATTGATTTGTACATGATATCAATGTCTCGCCTTTGCTTAAAAACTGTTTTACTTACTAGCAATTTTACCATGGCATTTTGAATCAGCTGTAAATGTTTTATGTTGGTCTTACAGGAGTGTCCCCAAGAAGTTATACCATACCTTATAGTCGATTCTGCTAGAGACAAATAAATCAGTTTCATAGTTTTTATAGGCACATATAATTTTACCTTGTGGAGTCTTCCTACAATGGCTCGAAGTCACTTACAGAGGTTGGAAATTTGTACGTCCCATTTCATATTACAATCCACCGTAACACCTAGATACACGTACTGGTTGACTAATTCGATACTTGTACACGCGCAGGGCTGTTTGGTATTATTGTGAATGCAATTAAATGAATGGGATATGATTACAGGTGCCTCGCTGTACCTTGCATGCAGGGATCTTATATTCATCAATTTCGTTTTTTTACCATTGATTATTAGACCAGAGTCATGTGACCATTTTAATAAAGAAATAAAGTCTACCTGTAACAATTTTATTGCAGTATTCAAATTTTCATGGGATATTATAAGTGCTGTATCATCAGCGTATACATAATGTTTAACAAACGAGAATATTTTGTTCATAAGTGATACAAAGATAATATAGAGCGTTGGACCTAAAATTGACCCTTGTGGAACTCCTGTTTTGACATTTCTTCTTTTACTAAATTTGTCTGATATTTTTACCTGGATTTGGCGGTTGGTTAGGAAGTTTTTGAATAGTTTGAGAAAGTTTCCTCTTACCCCTATTGCCTCCAAAATATTTAACAATTTAATCGGGTCTATAGTATCAAATGCCTTTGAATTGTCTATGAACAGTATCAAAACATGTCTTTTATTATTCAGTTCATTATTTAAATAGGCATATACTATATTCGTACAGTTTTCTGATTTTCAGCAAGTTCATTTCTTGGTATAGCTTCTTTGTGTGGGTGTCTGGGTTATAATTGAAAAGTTTTTTCATAGCTTCATTCTGTATTATTTGTAATTCCTTCAAGTATATAATGTATTTAACCACATTTCTATTAGGTAATTTAGGTGGACATGAGGTCCTATACTTCCCAGGTTCAGATATATTTAATTACTTTAGTTATCCCGAATTCTTTGAACGATAGTTACTCCCGGTGTTTATTTTATATCAGGAGTGTTCCCACTGCGAAGATAAAATGAATTCAGAATGGAAAACACAAAAACAAATAAAAACGGCACAGAGAGTACTAACCGCCAAAAGAATTCGGGATAAAGTAATTGAATCTACAAGGTGACTGTGTGCGCAGCTCATTTATTTATTTGATTGTACGCCCATCTGGCCTTTTATATGGATTTTAAAACATAATGTAAGGAGCTATCGAAAATTACAAGTACATAGAGATTCTAAACTATAAAGTAATGAACAATCTTTTTCAAACGTACAACATTGACATAACATTGAAAACCAAGATAGAAAAACAAAACCATTATCAAAGCTACAATATTACAAATTGTAGGATTCATCAAAGTGCTGGTATAGATGACGCTTTACTGTATAAATGGAGTCAGCAAATACATCAATGATACCTCCAAACCTGTTGCCCAGATCATGCATCATAATGGTTAATGAATGAGACTGATAGTTGTTGTGTAAGTGTTGGAGAAAACTGTTACAGTTTGTCTTGTGTTCCTCGTTGATACATTTAATTTAATAGTGGCGAGGATGGCAGATCCGTCAATTAGGTTTTTAATGATTCAGTAGAATAAAACTAGGTCTTGCAACTCTCCTGTCACACAGCGTAATAAGATGCAATCGGTTCATCAAACTTACATAATTAATATTTTCAATTGTAATTTTGAGTTTAAAATTTACATACCTAAGAAATTAGTGCTGAACCCGTTCTATATTGTTAGAGTGTATGCAAAGGGGAACAAATAGGTGAATTATACTCTACTTGACTTGTTACTGATGAAGTGTAGAGCATTCTCATACAACCTAAAGACTTGAAATCTATTAAAGTTCTGCAAAGGAAGCCAAGCATCTTTAACCCTCCCTTCCCTATAATGGGTATCTTCTACACGTTGCTTCTAATAACCATCAATATATCTATAAATATAATGAATAAAAGGTTAAGATTTTAGGAATTCCTCCATAATATATTTACGCATTGATTTAAAAAATAATATTTCTAATAATCAGAATTTATTGAGTATATCGTAGCTATTTTGTGAACATCGGAAACAAATTCGGATATAAATAGCGCTGTGCGTGCCTCGACCTTGGCTCTCGACGATACGTGAAGAGTGTGCGGGAAGCGAGACACTATATTCGCATCTCACTCTTGCATAAGCGCGAGGAGACAATGAAAACACACATAAACCGTTGTTTTTCTTTTTTTGTAGTAGGCTATTGTTTGTTTGACTCCATAAATGGCCATATCAGTTGATGAAGTGCTCTCGAAGCCGAATTGGTTATCCAGGGTAGAAAGTTTGTCTTTTATAAGCGTGAGTAGGAATTTTTCAAAAAGTCTTGAAATCATTGTCGTCAAGGAGATCGGTCCGTAATTTTCCAATATCGATGCACCCAGTTAATTGGATTTCAAGATTGGTATCATGACAGTTTGACTCATATCCATCGGCATGTGTGTGTGTCTTAGGAGGCTCGATAATAAGGCTGCTAAGGTAGGCTGCTATGATTATCATATTTTTAGTTATTATTAGAATAAGTTGAAAAGTGTAGTTGTTACTTTTTGTTGTTGCTCCATTTCTAGATTTGTTTGCCATTGTCAATTAAAAAAAAAACTGAGCATTATCTTTTGTTACTTATTTCATTAGCCATAGACGTTTTAATGAATGGTCGAAATGTATCTAGTTGCTAGGTTACTGACCACTGGTGGAATGATATGATGAAATTTCTTTATACTTAAAGGCAATTATATATTGGAAAAAATGAACATGGGATTTTTTCAAATATCCAGGGGATTTTTTTGGCTGGAAAAAACATAATAAATTAAAGATAACGAATAATATTTTCTGATGTTCTTTCTGGGGAAATTCTGAGTAATTTTTTATCCAATGGGGTGGATTTTTGGGGGTGCTGTAGTTTTTTTAGTTCTAATTTATTTATTTAATATACCATAAACAATAATTACAGTTTTTATGCTTAGGTACAATTAATCCTTCATTAAAATTGAGGCGAGTATTGTAATTGTGCTCTAGTCTATTTGTATTAAATACAGGGTTATTTATGTGTTGAAATATAATTTTGTACCACAGAATTGATCTTACTGAAAGAATTTTGAGACTCTGATAAAAGTATGGAATATTATGCTTTTGTTCGTATAAACTTTTATAAGCTAATAATTTAACCAGTGAATTTTGAATTGTTTTTGACAGACGCGTCTGGGACGGTTTTCTGCTAGTGCGTTTTCAGTTAGGCGTTATTTTCTGCGGCTGGTACATAACTTATTATTTTTTATTTGGAAAACCAACCGTTTAAAATGTTTATAAAGTTTGGTAAATAATATAATTAATAATATGTTTTCACTCAAGTGTCTTAATTAGTAATTTTCGAAAAGAGTTCCAAGTTTAGTCTATGGAGATGGGATGGTGGGAGGGAGGTGAAGGGAATGGATCTAGTCTGAACTAACTAACTAAACAACCTTCACGCCGTTTCCCCGCAGGGGTAGGCAGAAAGGACGGATCGCCAAACAACTCGATCTTGGCATACACTTTTTGCTTCATTCAAATTCATACATCGTCTCATAAGATCTATTCTATTATTCCGACTTCTGACATGGCCCGACTCAATAATTCGATTCACTTAATCGTCCTCGGCTGTCCCCGGCTTCTTCTTCCATTCACATTCGCGTCATATTTTCTTCTTACACTATTTTCTTCGTTCATTCGCTCTACAAGCAAAAAACAAAGTCTGCGTAGAGTAATATGTAACGTGTGAATATTATTTATTGATTTTAGGTATGAAGTTGTGAGGTGCTGTGTTAAAGGTGAAGTGTTAAAAATGTGTGAAGCGCGGTGAATGAAGGTGTTTTGTTTTAAGTTTGAGTTGCATTGAGGGTGGCTTAGTGTATGGTTTCGTGTGGTTTGTCAGTTGGGTACTCTCAATTGAATTTCGTTCAAGTAGTTCAGGTAAATCTATGACAGATGTGGTGATTTTCTGTTAAAATAGTACGTTGGCTTAGTTTCTACGGCTTTCCAGTGACGAAATTCCGAAAAACGATGGGACGATATCCACAAAGTCAAGGTATCGCCAGAAACAAAACAAGTTTTATCGTTTTACCGCATCCTCTGCAATTGTATAACCAAAGTCTGCTACCAGGGCGCCATCTAGGAAGAAAAATTCATTTTATAGTCGACAGCGAACCAAAGGAAACGATCCCATTTTGCCAAGCTGATGTGCCGCTATCTCGCGCATGTCGAATGGATTTATCATTTCGTTTATCTGATTATACCGGTAAGGAGTTAGTGTGGGGATCTATTCATGTGGGGAATAGACTGTTATATATTTATGACGTACATTATTCAGAATGGAGGAAGGTAGAATTAATTTAAACTGACGTTATTAAAACGGTAAGTTATTACGTTTTTGTGGAAAACAATCACTTTGTGGTTTTGAAAACAAACGGATTGTTACACAACACCGTTTCCTTCGCAATTACGTACGTGGATATATTCGCGAAAGATTGTACATTGCGTTTTTGTCATAACTCACAATTTTTATTGATTTATTAATTGTTACATATTATAGAATATTGGAAAGTTATATATTTTTAACAGGCAAATTTATTAATCTACTTTATTTAGTCAGTTTAATAAATCTGTTGAACCTACATATATACTAATAAATTATTTTAATAGAAAAGCAGTGCGTTTTTTACCATGTCCCACTTCTACATTCAATTAAAAAAGCCTGATAATGTAATTTAATTCAATAAAAATACAGGCACTAGTTTACTGCATAAAAATGGAACAGGCATTCGACTAGATAACTTGGAAGCGTTAGAAATAAGGATAGCCAAAAACACTAATAGTAGACTCATGAATAATCAAATAAATTTAAATAAAAGTCCAATTCTTAAATTATTCCCAATAAACAAAGTACACACCCTTCCCGGTCAGCAGGTACATGCTGATCTCTCACCCTTGGCTCTCGACTCGCCTGTTTTTATCAATCTATAACACATGTGTATCTTAGTTCATAGTTTAGTTGTATACTGCCCTGAAGAAGCTAGCGTAGTAGCGAAACTCGGTCGGCAAAAGTATAAAATAAAAGTGATGTAAAATGTTGTTCAATATAAAAAAAAATAACTATTACTAATGAAAGAAATTAGAATATTCAAGAGAAAACCAATTATCAATACGGATATTATGATAATGTTAGTGCTCAGTATTATTATTATTCTTTGAGTTAAAGTTTCTAAAAAGGAACATAATTTTCTAACTAATAGAATATAAAATTATGTACGGTAAAGCTCATCCTTGTTTTGAATTTTGACATTCTAACCTCAAAACTGATCCAAACCGACCGGCCATAGATTTGGAACGTTTTGGCGGGCTTTGAAAAAATGAAACTTTGAAAATTATTTTAACCATGAAAAACTAACTTTAGAAAAAAAAACATACACTGGAATTTAAATTAAAAAAAAAGGACTGGAGTTGGATTTACTTGACTGAATTTATTTTACATTATTTGTGCTCTTTGGGAAATGATCTTAACTAGATTAAAACCCTAACAAAGGAAAGGAAAAAGTTCAAACTTTTGGTAAACAATTTACTAAAATTACTTTTTGTACTTACTGAATAAAATACATTTAATATGTTATTAACTCTTTGCGGCGCCCTCTTCGGGCTGCATCCCTGAGTTTCATCGTCGGCTCATAAAGCTGAGTGATACGTAACTCAAACTTATCAACATTATTCAATAATATCACCTTTTTTTAGTACTCAATTTTAAATATTTTTCCCGATAGCACATATTTCAAATAAATACCAACTCTTCTTGTGCCACCAATCTTCTAATAAATGTAACATCAATAGAAAAGGAGGATAAAATAGCAACTGTAAAAATATCATCTCTATACTTTTCTAATAAAACTGTGTTCATCTGAAGCGACCTTCCAGGTAAGCATGTTTTTCTGTATCTGTTTGTACATAATTAGATAAAGTATAGGAAATAATATTTGTACAGCGCCCTTGAGGTAATTTTTCACAATAACGGCGCTATACAAATCATCCAATTATTATTATTATTATTATTATTTGTTTTTCTCATCTCTTCATAACATACTGTTCTTTACATCTCTTTATATTTAATTATTATAATTTTTCTAGATATATTATATTACCATACTATGTCAATACACCCCTTTTCCCTTCTATTTTTGTATAACGGCACTTAATATGAACTAAACTTGTCAATTTAACTGTTCTAAAACGGGATTTGTTCCCTATTAATTGTTTTTGTGTTAAATTCGTAGAACTCCATTTAATTTTTTAAAAATTTAATGTAAATCAAATTTAATAATGTTATTATTAAGTTATGCAAGTATTTTTAGTTGTTATTATTGTGACAGCTGTTTCGGGGTTTAAGGCCATTTTCAAACTGTGGCTTTAAGGAAATTTTCAGTTTGAAAATGGCCTTAAACGCCGAAACAGCTGTCACAATAATAACAACTAAAAATACTTGCAGAACTTAATAATAACATTATTAAATTTAAAAAAAAATAAATAATAAGGACTTGTTTCCAGTTGGGCAGTAAAAGCTTTCTTACATTTTATTGTTTAATAATGTGTGTTTCAAATAAAAAAAAATAAATAAAAAAATATTCGAAGTTCCTCATTGAAACTGTCTAAAATTAGTTTTCTCTGGATTTAATAGTAGTTTCATATTGTTTTATTTCATGATTAATTTGCAGGCTATTAATATTCCGTCGACATTGATGGATTGGAGAAACGTTTATACGATATATATTATACTATTATGTGATATTCTGATACAGGTACATAATAGATTGATGGAGAGCTTAGCGACATTGTAATGACAGTTTTCAATGAATCACGAAGGTTAATGAATATTGTTTGAAGTCAGCATTAGGACAAGGGATCACTTAAATACACAGAAAACATTTTAATCTTCTTGAAATTTTTTTTATGAATTAATTTTTTGATACATACATACACATGTAAAAAAGGTTATAAATATATTTTTTTTATCCAAATGTTTTAATTTAATTTTTAATATTCAATTATATATATTGTACATCTGAACACATGTAAATAAACCTATGTGTACTGTACATATAACAAAAAAATCTCACTTAGGCAAGGCCAGCGTGTGGGTATACCCGGTATTAGTTAGTAGCAGAAAAAAAAAAAGTTTTTTTGTTTATTTCGTAGAACTCCATTAATTTTTTTTTTAAATTAATGTAAATCAAATAGTTTGAATACTGTTTGAAAATGGCCTTGAATGCTGAAACAGCTGTCACAATAATAAAACTAAAAATATGTGTAGAACTTAATAATAAAATTATTAAATTTGATTTAGTTAAAATTAAAAAAAAAAAAAACTTAAAATACTTAAATTGTAATCTATTTGTGATTTTCATCATAAATTGCCATTTCTACGAAGGCGTTTTACAACTAGTGAGATGGGCAATATGTCAGCATCAAAGACAAATGTTATGTAACTAAATAACAATAAAAATAAAATTTTCCATTAGGCACAAAATTCAAAAATTTCCCAAAAAATTCGAACCTATTTCCCTAAATATTCTTATTTTAAAGCAACGCCTGAAATATCTAGTAAATTGATTAACATCATTTCTGCACAAGTTATGTTTCCAGCCAGTTTGAATAATCGACCCCTTGGAATAACAAGGTTCCATCTGACTATGGCAAGGTTATGCGATAATGAGTCTTAAATTTAGCTTCTATAGAGCACATTATCGCATGAAATTGCTGTGTCAGTTGGAACCTTGTTATTCCAAGGGATGGAAATGTAGTTTTAAGATATGCGCATTTTCAGTATTATTTGAAAATTTAAAAAAAAATACCCCAAATCTACAACGCCTGCACCAATACAATAAAATTACCCCAAATGTACAACGCCTGCACCATACAATAAAATTACCCCAAATGTACAGCGCCTGCACCATACAATAAAATTACCCCAAATGTACAACGCCTGCACCATACAATAAAATTACCCCAAATGTACAACGCCTGCACCATACAATAAAATTACCCCAAATCTTCAACGCCTGCACCATACAATAAAATTACCCCAAATCTTCAACGCCTGCACCGTATAATAAAATTAACTCAAGTCTACAACACCTGCACCATACAATAAAATTACCCCAAATGTACAACGCCTGCACCATACAATAAAATTACCCCAAATCTTCAACGCCTGCACCGTATAATAAAATTAACTCAAGTCTACAACACCTGCACCATACAATAAAATTACCCCAAATGTACAACGCCTGCACCATACAATAAAATTACCCCAAATCTTCAAGCAACGCCTGCACTGCATAATAAAATTCAATCAAGTCTACAACAACACCTGCACCATACAATAAACTACTCCAAATGTACAACGCCCGCAACTATAGAACAAAATTACCCCCAAATCTTCAACGCCTGCAACTGCATATCAAAATTAACTCAAGTCTACAACACCTGCACCATACAATAAAATTACCCCAAATGTACAACGCCTGCACCATAGAATAAAATTACCCCAAATCTTCAACGCCTGCACCGTATAATAAAATTAACTCAAGTCTACAACACCTGCACCATACAATAAAATTACCCCAAATGTACAACGCCTGCACCATAGAATAAAATTACCCCAAATCTTCAACGCCTGCACCGTATAATAAAATTAACTCAAGTCTACAACACCTGCACCATACAATAAAATTACCCCAAATGTACAACGCCTGCACCATACAATAAAATTACCCCAAATCTACAACGCTTGCACCATACAATGAAATTACCTCAAGGTACAACACCTGCACCATACAATAAAATTAGCTTCGAAGTTGACGTTTCCGCCCTCTTCTGACTGATTTCAAGGACATCCTAGCCTCCTTTGAAGTGTCATGACAATCAAGAATAACGAACTCTAGTCCAATTTTTATTTATTTATATTAGTATCAATAATGACGTTCAAACTTAAATAGCAGTGTACAGTTACTGTGAATAGAGTATAGAATTATGTACGCTAAAGCTCACCCTTGTTTTGACATTTGATATTATATCCTCAAAATTGATCAAAACCGACCGGCCGTACATTTGGAGCGTTTTGGCGGGCATTAAAAAATTGAAAACATAAGTAATAAAATTATGTACATTTATAGAAACATTAACCCAACGAATAATAATAGTATTGAGAATTAATATTATCATAATATTTGCATTGATAATTGGTTTGCTCATGAATACTCTAATTTATTTCACTAATAATATTTTTTTATATTGAACAACAATTACGAGTATGGAGCTTAAAGTCACCCAAATTAAATTTAAAATATAAAACAAAAGTGAAAAATAAATAGTCAGATGTTCCAAATGTAATGGTACCAACGTAACAATGTGTTTTAATGAGATGATTTTATATTCACTTTTGAATAACGACTTATGAATTCTGTGTATAATTATACATAATAAAAGTAATATATTCTGAAACGGCGTTTGTTGATCCGTATGAATACATATTTTTAAAGCCATAATATTTTTTACTTGATATCCTTATTGGTCGTAAACCTGGATGCAGCGCTCATCAGCCTTCGCACAGGTGTTGTAATCCCCTTAAATAGTACATAAAACCATTCCCCCCATGTAAAACTTAAAACAAAATTACCTCTAATCTACAATGAAAAAATTCACTTGTCCGAAATTCTAGCGTGGCATTCCCCCTTAATCTAAAAAAAACTTTATTGTAATCTTTAGTAAATTATCCGTTAGCGGTCTTCCTTCTTAAAATATTTACGATTAAAAAACATATTCTAAGAAGCGTATACAAAAAAAAAACACATTTTAAGCCCCAAAGAGTCTAAACTTTGGCTGAAAAAGAATTTTTTTATTCCAAACTTCTCGAAAAAAGTTCTAAAGATTGTTTTGAGCTTCGTACTCTGAAATATTCAACAGAAATGGGAAAAGTGCGGCAGTAAGATTCCACGGATGTCGCTTGTTATTGTGGCGATTTTAATGACAACATAGTTTATAAAAATACATTGTAAGGAGGTGGCAATAAGATTGAAATCCCCGCTCAACACGCAAGTTTAGATTTACGTTCGACGGCCTCCATGGTCGAGGGGTAAGACTCTCGACTACGAATCCGAAGGCCGTGGGTTCAAATCCCGGCGTGCGCAAGTAAATTTTATTTAATTAATTGGTATTGTTTCACAATTAATTCATTTAAAAATAATATATAGTATATTTGCGCACGTTCCAGAGTGGAAGATGCCCTCAGTATCGCCCTGGTGAAAGACCACCATTCAGAATTGAAACGTGGCTTGAAATGGCTTTTAGCCGTGTTTGGTAACCAGATCTGAATAGCTAGGTATTTCCCCTTTTCCCCACCTTCCTATTCCCCTTCTCCTTCCCCTCCCCAATACCTTCAGCCTCACAACATTCCCCAATTGGGAATGCCATAGTCTCACTGGCTCCAGACGGTTGGGAGCAGTTTGGGACTCTTGTGCGGTATTCATATATAAAAAAAAAACAAAAAATAAACATCATCAAAATGCGTATTTTATTTTATTTTGTAAAGCTCAGGCATAATTATTAAAAAAAATTAGTCATATTCTAAAAAAAACTTAATTTGCGGTAAGTAGGAGATTTTGCACTTTTTTTAGGTCAAACACTTTATTTTTTTTTTCAGGTTTTAAAAGGACTCACCAAAAAACGCCCAGTTAAACGAAAGGACAAGGTGTTCTACTTGCAGTATTTAATTAAATCATCTATGATATTTCTAGGCCATCAAATTTTCAAAACAAAAACAAATGATTTTGCATTACTTGACATTGCATAGCCTTAAACAGGAGACGGACGTTGGAGTAGGATTATTAATTCGAAATAATGATAATATTATTGCGCAATACGATAAACATTGTTTTTAAAGAGAAAAATGTTCAACACATATTTTCAAAAGTTATATAGGGTTTGCTAACTATCCAACTAACCATCATACCGTTTCCTCGCGGGGGTAGGCAGAGAGGACGGTCCGCCAAACAACTCGATCTTGGCATATACTCCTTGCTTCATTCACTTTCATACAACGTCTCATACATTGTCTTCTGTTTTTCCCATTTCTGACATGGCCCGACTCACTTTGATTCACTTGATCGTGCCATGTCTTCCTCGGTTGTCCCCGCCTTCTTCTTCCATTCACATTCGCGTCATATATTCTCCTTACACTCTTTTCTTCGCTCATTCGCTCTACATGCCCAAACCACCTAAGCGTCCCTTTCTTAATCTTGCTCACTACGCTTACGTCAGCCTTGCATACTTTACGAATCTCAACATTTTTCACACGATCAAACATGGTTTTACACTCATTCGTCTCAGAGATCTCATTTGTACAGCATTCAGTCTACTGTCATCCTTCCTCTGTCAGTTTCATGCCTTACTGCCATACATCAGGGTTGGTACCAGCACTCCACTGTGAACTGCCATCTTCGCTTCCTTGGACAATATAGGGTTTGCATTTATCAAAATAAAATCAGAAATATGACCTTTCTCACCTAAATATTTTGTAAAATATCCGTAGGGTGGTCAGCCTAACCTTAGGTAAATTTTATAAATATCGAATAATAATAATAATACTAGTTCTTTATTCCAGAAGGTATGCAGGGGTAGTATGTAATATTATGTAATGAAATACGTTCCATAAGTGATAATATTATAAACAAATAAATGACAACAGGTACGTAAAATAAGAGGAAGAAAAAAAAATAGTTAAAGATTACTCAGTAAAATATGAAAAATAAGTTTATTCACTAAGAGAGAAAAAAAATGAAAAAGTTTATGTTGGATATTTTACTGTCTCCCGTCTCCAAATGACCATCAAGGGCCACTCCATCCATGCATCCGTGGCATTAATTATGGTATTCTTGGACTGGCGTACTCTGCACCATAGGCTTCCCATGCGGTGGCGGAGAAGTGCCCTGAAAGAGTGCACTCGTCCTTCCAGGAACATTCTGTAGCCCTGCAATATCTTGGATATATCTTGCTAATAAGCATTTTTATTTCTCTTCAATAAATGTATAACTACTTTGTGGTATCATTATTAATACAATTTAAAATAATGTCAGTATGCCATGGGTTCTGATAAGGGAAGCTTCGTTTCTGAAAATTTGTGAATGTAATGTATTTAACAATAGTGTATACAAAGCAATTCTTATTAATTTTTTCATCACTAAAAAAGTAAAAATAAATCCAACATGAAAAATGAAAATGAAAACTGGTATCCACTTCTATTCTAAGATCTGTGGTGAGAGGAGATGAGATAAGCGAAAGTTGGAGATATTGTTTGGAAGAATTTTATTGGAGTTTAGGTCTTTTGTCAAACGGCGGAGACAGAACGGGCGAAATATTGTTTAGTTTCTTTTATAATTTACACTAACTTATGTAGGATAAATAAAGAATATAAAATTTTGCAAATAAATATTTAATCATTGAAAAAGATAATGTTAACAAATCTTAATGAAAATATGTAATAGAAAAGACAGAAAATAAAAAGACGCGATTGGGACGCGAATCCATTTCCTTTGTCTAACCAATCAAGCAATACCAGTCGACCAGCCTACTAGCTTACCAACCGACCGGCCGACTAGCTATCTAGCCGACCATCTGACCAGTCTACCATCCGACTAGTCGACTAGCCAACAAGTCGGCGAGCTGACAAATCGACCAGCCGATAAGTCGACCAGCTGACCAGGTAACTAGCCGATCAGTCGACTGGCTGACCTGGTAACCAGCCAATCAGTCGATCAGCTGACCAGGTAAGCAGCCGATCAGTCGATCAGCTGACCAGGTAACCAGCCGATAAGTTGATCAGCTGACCTGGTAACCGGTCGATCAGTCGACCAGCTGACCAGGTAACCAGCCGATCAGTCGATCAGCTGACCAGGTAATCAGCCGATCAGTCGACCAAATGATCGGTCCACTAGCCGACCATCCGACCAGTCGACCAATCAACCTTGAGATAAAATAAAAAAGTACTAAAATTGATCGTTGATTTTTTTTGGTCAATTAGTGGTGTTACTTAGCGAAAATTATTACCGAATGAAAAAAAAACGCCGGCTTAGTTTAGTTCTCGACAACAATTGGTGACCCAAAGTCAACGAAGCCGCCCTACCGACCATTCCGAACACGTCGCAGCAAGTTTAGCAGAGGCGGTCCGCCTTACGTATGCATTGTTTTACGCGCTGTTTTCACACGAGGAACAATAAAACTAGGTTCCGAGCTCGCCGCCGATAATGGACTTGTACAGGAAAAGTTACCCGTAGTTTTTTGCCATAATAGTTAAGGGTTCATTAGTACAGCTGGGAGGTCTGCTATGCCCGTTTTAAAAATCTTAAAATGAGCGGAATTGTAAGCTATACGCCATGCAAGGCGATGAGAGCTTTCAACAGAACATAAACATAATGCAGGACAATGCACGCAATCGTAGAAGTATTAAAACCATGTCGGTACTAATAAACTACTTAAAAAATATAATTTATTAGATTACTAGATAGACATATGGAATACTGGCCACCCATTATAAAAAAAAATCTAAAAGCTACAATTAAACTCATCCTTCAAGTACCGTTCTACACAGACTCGAGTGAAATTTTAAAAATACTTGCCATCATGACAATAAGACAACTATATTCCAAATCTGTATTACTACACCTCTTCCAACACAAACGTCACATGCATCTTCGAACCGCAATAAAAAACAGATTCTCAACAAATAAAACCCTGAATATCCCAATAACACACCTCACAGAGGTAAAAATACTAATACTATGAAATCAAACTCTATAATTAATCACAACTCCTGATCAAAAAACAAGGAATTAATTTTATTCAAAACACAATCAAACCAAACTGAATGTGACTCAAAACATTTAAAATTGTATTCAATTTATTGGAAGTAGTTAGACGGAAAAACGGGGATACCGAGCCTACAACACATCTCGAACAGATCAGCTTATAACAAATTTGCAAAGGAGAGCCAGAGAATCATCAATAGGTCAAATTTTAGCACGACCTACAGATCAGTAATAAGCTAGCTGTCTGCCCGCATGGCAGCAGAGTATTCTGGCTCCATAGGTCGCAATTTCTGCAAATCCAGTCTGCCTCCTCTTACCAGAACCGACGGTTCACTAGCGAACACCGCCACCGAATAAGCCAACTTTTTAAGGAAAATGACAAAGCTCTTTAAGTGTCCTTAAAAGGTGGTTCTGTGCTTTCTGGTTGGATAAAAGCGGTCATCCATCCTATGTCTAAAAATAGGAACAAAATTATTAACTAGCGTCAAAACGGATACGAACCGGAGGAACCGCTAGTGCGGCAATCATTTTCCATATGTGATGGATTTGGGGGCGGTGCCTGGAATGTCACGGTGAGACTCAAACAGTTGTACTGGACATTTCCAAGGCCTTTGAGCGGGTTTGGCTTTGAGGACTTGTCAACCAACTGCCTTCTTACAGACTTCCCGTATCCTTGTACACGCGGATGGCCGACTTTTTGAGGGAGTGATCGATTCAGATGGTTGCTGACGGTTTCATCTCTTTCCCGTATTCAATAAATTCTGGCGTCCCACAGGGATCGGTTTTGTCGCCAACTTTGTTTTTGTTGTACATCACGACATCTTGACATGTGCACCAATTCATTGTTACGCGGATGACAGCACAGTCCATGGTAGATTTTTGTTTGACAATCCCCGAAGGGCAAACAAACTCCAGCGGCTCGGAGAGCTTTGAATCAGAGAACAGATGGTTACCTCGAGAGGGTTTCCGCTAGGGGTAAGAATAACCTCGTCGAATTCAATGTTTCAGAAGAACACACAAAAACGTGACTAACCTTTCCAGTTGTCAAAAACAAACCACTGATCCAAAATGGCTGATAATGCTAACATATGATAAACATATGTGTACCAAAAAAAAAAATGATAATCGAATGAACACTGAAATTCAGAATTCACCTTTTCTTTTGAACACACCTTGTATCTTCTTATCCTTCCGAGTAGCGATACTTTTTTGGCGATTTTATTTATAACATATATTGTACTTAGAGATAGTCAGTCTGGAATCTAAAGTATAACCCAAATATTTCATTTCGGATATTTCCTCCATAATTTCTCCATCCATCATTATCAAAGGAGTATCTGCTATTCTCTTATTTTCGATATTCATTAATTTGGTATTGCTTAAATTTAACTTTAATTTATTATTTTTAAGCCAAAATGCTACATTATCAAGGTAAGAGTTAAGTTGGTTCATAATTGACAAATAATTCTCTCCGGATATATATATCCTAAAAACTCTCTACTGCTCACTAGTTCGTCCTCATCTTAAAAATGCCAGTGTCATTTGGTCTCTTTTCTATGCTGTTCATATTCACCCTATTGAACCTGTACAACATAGCTTCTTAGGTGGAATTACATGGAGATTAGGGCGAGAAAGAGGCGATAACTCCTATTTTGAAATTGAACAAACCATAAGCATTTCTACATTAGAAAATTTGATCTCATTTGCATTTTTTAAATAATTAATTTTATTATTGACTATTTTTTTAAATATTTATTACTATATTTATTTTATTATTGCAACTCCTTCAGTTCACAGTTCAACATTCAGAAACAATGAATTGCTTTTCCTCAATCAATATTCTACTAATTATGGGTACCATTCTCCACTGATTTGTTAACTCAAGCCAGGGCCTTGAAATTTTTGGAACCAGTGCTAATGACTTTTGTCGGGCTTTACGAAATTAGAACTGTAAGATTATCATTTAGAAAATCTAAAATCATGGACTCTTCTAAAACCGTGTTCAGGCTTTGACTTGAATGTTCTCTCAAATGTATATTTTTGTCATTGGTTCATTCTTGTATTATGTATGTGCTGTTCTTTTTCTGTAGCTCTTGTTGATTTCATTTAGTTTCCTGTATTTTAAATTGGATATTGGTCCGTAAATAAATAAATAATTAAATAAATCAACGCGTCATCTACGAATTGTCTGACACGGCAATATTTAAGAATTTTTACTAGATCATTTATGTATATTATGAAGAAGATCGGTCCAAGAACCGATCCTTGTGGAACTCCTAAATTAATGGGTAGCGGATCCGACACTATTTATCCCACTTTAGTAGTCAGATACCTGTCCATTAAATAATATTTAAACCAATTTAATGCTGTTCCCTTTATTCCTATTTTATTTAATTTTTCAATTATAATTTTCCTGTTACAGTTTCAAATACTTCCTTGAAATAAAAAAAAAACAATTAAATTTAAAAAAAAATATCACCCTCTTCTTTCCAGTCTTCTAATATTAAGTAAAGAGCTATTTCGCAGGAATGATTATTTTTCTCTAAAAATTCTGTAAGTAAGTAGTCTTTTTTTACTATGAATATGTACACTCCGCCTCTCTACTTAAGCCGTGTACGACCAGATCTGAAAGTCAGGTGCTCCCCAATCTTTCCCTTTCCCGTTTCATTCTTATTCCAACTTCCTACAACGTCACTACACACTATAATTTGGGGATGACGCAGTTCCATTAGCACCGGACAGTTGGGAAAAAATGATGCACTCGATCAATTAATGGTGATACGTGACATCCCGTTCATTTGCTTTAAAGGCGAATTTTTCAGGAAAAACAAAAAAACATTTTTTTTTTTTTAAATAGTGTGAAATTTAATATTTTTAGTAACGCTTTTAGTACATATAATAAACGTATGGAATACAATTATAGTATCTTTATAAAACAAAGTTACGGTAAAATAATAATTTGAACTGTTTTTACTTAAAGTATCGAGGATTTTATTATTCAATTGAAGATCAAAGTTATAAATCGTAATTAAATCGAAAATTCAGCTACGCCACCCTAACATCAATACTTTTCTACACGATTAATATTTTAAGTTTTGAATTCACTCATTTAATTTATTTTTAAAATAAAAAGAAATTCTTTGTTTACACCACTGTTTAATATATAATAAACACGTTTCGGAAGCGGATACACAGCATACACAGTATACGTACATTATGTATTTATTTATTTATTCATTATATATTGTATAGCCTTATATGGGCTTTTACATATTTTGTCTTAAAAATTCAAATTACAATAGTGACCCAGGTGAAAAACACTCCACAGTAGGTACATAGGTAAAATATGTTAGATAGTCTTCACGAAATACAACTAAATATTTAATTTGTCTCACGAACAAATTCAGCAACAACATCGTGTAAGTACCATAACAGATGGGAATATACAAAACACACCCCACATTCACTGATACTTATACTCTAGACAAATTATCTTATTAATAATTGTTGAGAATGATCGCAATAATCGATAATGTATCCTGATGAGGGAAGCTTCATTTCTGAAACATGCTGATATTTATATATTAAATAGTGATACACAGGATATTGGATCATCAGGATATATATATATATTTATTTATCTATTTATTTATTCACGCCTAGAAGGCTTTTACATGTTGATACATTTATCATATAGTTTTACAAGGGAATACAATAATGTACACATAAAATAATAAATAGGTGTAAAAGAAGTAAGTAGATACAATATAACAGTATGTAGTTACAGCGTAATTATCACAATGAATAATAGTTTATCCTGTGGTTACATTATCATCTATCAAACGGGCGGTCCGTTTGATAGATTCGCCTATCTTAACAAATGGGTTGCAATCTTTGGAGCACAGACGTCGGGTGGGAATGCTGTCCTTGTTCTACCGGTATTTTAATGGAAGATGCTCCGAGGAACTAGCGTCATTGATCCCTTCGGCACCGGTGCATAGTCGGGAAACACGCCAAACGCGCGCCCAACATTTGCACACGGTTGACATTTGTCACATGAGAACGGGTCGCTTCTACGACTCGTTCTTGTGTTCAACAGCTCGGCTGTGGAATGATCTGCCGGCCTCTGTGTTTCCTCCATCCTATAACATGGGTCTCTTCAAGACCCAAGTTCACTCCTTCCTATCCTCTAAAAGATCCTCCACACAGCATCCCCAAAGATGATATAGGCCTTGAGGGAAATTATTTCCTCCTTGGTCTCCTGTGTGGAGTTACTGTAAAAAAAAAAAAAATAACAGCAGGTTGTACAAAAGAGTATAAGAAGTAGTTTAGTGCATAATATAATAACATAAGTATAAAAGAAGTGAGAAGGTAGATACTATGTAAGTAGCTAGTTTCAGCGCAATAGGTGGGTAATAAAGGCAGTAGAATTATAATTACTATGACGTTGTAAAATATGAACAGTTTATAATATACGTGTTTATAAAACAGCAAGCCTTTATTATACCTGATTGGGTATTTTGCAGAAACATAACATAGTAAAAATTGCAATAGAAAACGATGCACATGAAAAAAAAAACTTAATAAATTTAATAAAAACATTCAAATAGACTGATTTTTAGCTTGGACACAGTGTTGTAACGGTAAACATCAATTGAACTGAACACATTACCAAGTCTGTGCAATCTTTGAATAGGAGAGTTCTCTAAATAATTATTTGAAGACGCTGGATTGTTATACAGAGCCGTCTGTCTCGTGTTACGGCTGGGTACATGCAGGGTAATAAGGCTCGTTAAATCCAGGGCGTCCAATCTGCCATTTGCTATTTTGAAGAGACATACTAAATCGCTCACTGTGCGCCTAGATGATAAATCGCTTAGGTTAAGTAGCTTCATAAAAATTGTATAATTAAGATTTTCGATTGGAATACCTAATTTGTAATTAATAAATCGAAGAAATTTATGCTGCACTCTATCAATTTTTTGTGGTGAATCTTATAAAATATATACATGTATCCCGATAAGGGAATCTTCCCTTCTGAAACATGTTGATATTCATATATTGCTTATACTCGTATTTTCTTATACTTGATACGATTTTTGCAATTTTTTTAAATTATCATACGGATATGAGGTTTCCGTAGTAACATGTATTTAAAAAATGCTGAATGACGAAAAATTTCATATCTTGTTGTGAAAAAAATAAAGGTGACGATGATCATAATGTATTACTTACTGGGAAAATGTGATATTTTATCTCTCTTTCCTGGTTGCTAAAATAAAATAGATAATCTGATCATAGAACAATAGAACAGACGACAAATGTTGTAGTTATCACCAGAGGCGTGCCGTTTATATAGGCACTGCCTTTCCCTACCTTGTGGCGATCGACTGATATCGCTTGTGACTTTATCATGGGATAACAATAAAAACTCAATGCATTTAAAAATAAGGAAAAAAAATGAATTAACGACAATAATATAATTAATTATTATAGTACTAAATTTTTAAAAAAATAATTACTTAAGATCTTACGAATCAAAAGTAAGATTGTTGTTTTTTTTTTTTTTGGAATAGAACCAGATTTCGCCTTCCATAACGTCTCCAAAGATTACAATCTGTTAAGATAGGCGAATCTATCAAACGGACCGTTTTTTTCAGATATTTCGAGACTCCTGACCAGAGAAGGCTGCCAAATTCTAAAATGGGGGTGAACTTGCGATTTGTAAGTCAGCAGTACTATTTAAGTATCTGCAGGCCCTGTAACAGTGTGCGTTAGTGGTGGGCGAATCGGCTCGGTTTAGTGATCCGGATCACTAAATCGGCTCTCTGTAAAGACAATACATATGAAAACTGGACGAAAAAAGTATCGTATAAGAGCGTCTTAAGGACGTCTTTAGGAGGGTCTAGGGAGCGAGGGACAGGGCACGGTGCGGGGGGACGTGAACCGTCGTTCAATAGAGCCGGATCACCGAACCGGTACACTACAAAGAGCTGATTTAGTGATCCGGTTCACTAAACCGAGCCGCTTCGCCCACCACTAGTGTGCGTTGACCACTGACGGTAGATTTGCGAGTTGCGGGTCGGGTTTGGAAGGACTCTCAGGGTGGACGTACGAGTGGAAACTGCTACTATCGAAGAAGCCACGGTAAATGAGTTACATTTTGTAAATTTGGCGAGAAAATACTGTTGGTAAGTCAATTGCGATTTCAATTGTCTCACTTTAGTTTTTATGTAATTAGTACCGGGCGGATAATTATCATCATAGTTTTCATGGACAATGTCTGTCAATAGATGCCTCTTTTCGAAATTGATACATTCAAAGTACAAATAATGGAAATATATTTTTTATTTGCCGTAGTGAAAAATCCTCTTCCTATTATTCATTATATATAAATTTTATTTTTTATTTATTTATTTATAAAATACATGATATTTAATGGAGACATTTACATGGAGTAGATACATTAGATCACCATACTAGGCGGCTGTCTGTTTCATGGTGACCAATGGAGTAAATAAAATTAAAAAAATATACGAAAGTAAAATTATTACCACATTGACATTCTTAACTTAACTATACGTGATATTAAATTAAAATCCATTACACGACCGCTCTCAAACTAGATTACCTAAACCACCTTTCCATATATTCCAATCCTTTGCAGCTTTATCCCACTCCTATGTTCCCCTCCACCCTCCCCTCCCCCGACTGACATTGTTAAACTAACTGATGTAAAACTATATATTGTCACACGTTACGCATAGTATTTATCATCAGAAGTGGAAAATTTATAATTGGCATAATTTTTGGTTTTTATTGTTATATACGAGTATATGTAAATTGTGGATTTGCTGTTAATTTTCCCAATAATAAATAGAATAAATTAATTTTTTAGTTCTTGGAAAAATTGCTGGAATCATTCATTTGGGCTAGTAAAAAGTGAAAAATAAATTTATATTTAATTGTATGAATAATCACTATCTAAGTAAGGGAAGATATAAGAGTTAACGAAGTTTAGAGCTTGAACGTCGAATTATGCCCTAAAAACAAGCACCTTGTAGGCAATGTAGAGTACTTTTTTTTGAGCACTGTTATTCCAACCTAAAAATTGTTGTCATCTAGTTTTTGCAAGCATTCGAAAATATGTTTGTGTATAAATGTCTGAAATGCTTTTTAATATCCTTTTCTAAATTGTAAAGCCAGAGAAAGCAGTTCCTCTAACCTACTAGCTTGGGGGAACCGAGCCGTTCCTTGCAAGGGTAGAATAAATAAATGCAAATCAATCATGTAAAAGAACGTTGTGAAATATAATCCAGTTTACTTATAAAAGCAAGGTGTTTTAATGAATGGACCCACTTGAAATATTAACAAAAATGTAAAAAAATAAATCTTTTCTTTCAAAAACACAAAACGCAGCGCCGCGCGTATTACACCGATTGCACCACTATAATGTGGCAAAGGCAGGAACTAAGTATGCAAAATTACCTAAATATCATATTCAAATGTTGACTCTATTCTATACGTTCAAACGTACAAATGTGCGCAATGCATGTCAAGGGACGACTCGTCTGTGTTAGTGTCTGAAAAGCAGTGCTTTTCGGCAATGCTTTTAAATGTAGCTATCAGTGCCATCTACTGGCGTATATATTAATTAGAACAAGTTTTCTAACAAAGTAATCATAATTTATCTGTGTTTATTTAATGGAAAAATATGAAAAATTTATGTATCCAGTAATTGGCTTGTAATACGCATAAATAAAGCGGTAACCGACATCGGCTAAAGCCAGCAGCTTAGCCACTTTTAGCGACAACTTGCACGAAGGGTCAATTAATTCGCTTTTTTTCTTACTGCCTACCTTGTATAAGAACTCTGTGCACGCCACTGAGTATCACACAGAGTACTAGTGACACAGTAAAAAGTTATCCCGTGAATGACGCATCTATGCAATGTATAACGGCATATCTACTATGTATATAATATACTATTTTTAGAAGAATAACCACACGAGATGAAATCTTTAACAAGCCTTAATCTTCTTAGCTTGTTTATGTACCAGAGAGTATCACCCACGCGAGGGTAGATATCAAATGTGTTGTTTACAGGGTGATCGATCTTTGATGGGAAATGTTGGATCATGTTGGTATGAGCAAATATGTTCATTTTGATATTCATTGACTCAAAAATCACGTGGAATCATCATTTTAAACATGTTTTGTCTAAAATTACCCCATAGCCGGTGTTTGACTCAGTGGGTTACTTTCCACCTCTATATTAAGATCACATGCTATGATTCACTCACATTTAATATCTTTCCAGTATTTGGGAATTTGCTACCAAAAAATGATTTCCGAGATTCATGTCAGAAGATTGGACAGAGTTGGTAACGCGTTTGGATTTCACTCAGGCGTCGTGAGTTCAATTCCTCGGCTGGCCAAGTCCTACAATACCACACAAGCAACATATTCCGCTTACTGTGATGGTAATAGTAGATTTTTAAATATTGTTATGTTATTCGAAATCAGGGAATATTTGTCTTTCTTTAAAAAAAAAGTTAATCATAATAGAGTCCTAAGAAATATCTTTAGTTTGCCATGGGATACACACGTCGAAGACATCTACAAAAACTTCTAAATATTTCCGTTTAACGCGTGAAATAACAAACACTATATTATGTGTAATTCAAAACTTGGCAGATACTGGTTGAGCACCATGTTATTTATTTGCTTAGATTAGATTCATCTTTTATATCTTTAGAATCATATCTACATCTTTTTTATATAACAATGTTTATTACATATTCTCTCTCTGGAGGCTTCTAAGGTGTCTGGCGCTGCATTGGAATCTGCCCTAATCGAGTTAGTTGTTCTCTGAATGCACAACACAGGGAAGTAACGTGCCCTTTTTTGGCATATGTGCGAAGAGATCGGCGGGTAGTATGAAATTTGGAAAACGGAATTCAGTATTGTACTCATCTTGATGAAAGTAGCAAGTATTGTACTTGCTTTATGAACGTAACTTGTTTGGTTCTCCAAGATAAGGAAGAAGACGTTTTTTGCTCTGATTCAAATATTCTCTGTGCTGTGTGAACTCTTTTATAACAGAAATCGACCAAACCTTGTGAAGTGGAGCTCCTATACTGCAGATGAGATCGCTGATAAGGTTAGTGGTAGTTTTTCATTGTATTTGACCAGGTTATTGCAGTTGCGCTAGAGAGAGAATCTTCCTCTTTAATTTTGTAAGTTTTTATAAGGGTATTAAGCCCATCCCGTGTTGGCTATTTACACGCCACACCAGATACTAATACCACACTCAATTAAAATCACGACGTACACCAACACAACACGAGAAACCATAACAAACTACACATATCAAAAATACACTCGACAATATTTGGACTAAAATCTTGAGAATGTATAGCTTACCCACAATATAATAAAAACCTAACGATATTAAAAATGCAGGCCAATGTGGAATGTCTCAAGGAAAGATGAATAAACTCTATTATTTAAAAGAATACCTTAACGATTAATGCTGTGATGTGTCTGTGAAATAAGTATAATTAGGCAATTTACTAGTGATGCGTCTTTGTTACAAATGCTGATTAGGTGTTGTAAATGTATTGTAAATGTTAATTAAGTATTTTAAATATTTAATCATTGTAGAAAATAATATTAACATAACCTAAATAAAATATGAAACCGGACAAAAGGGCAGAAAATAAAAAGATGTCAGTCGCACCTGGGACACGAACCCAGGTCCTGTGCCTATTCGGGGAAACGCTCAACAGCTAATGAGACCAGTTCTATTTGTGTCATCTTCATCGATATCATATCTCAAATTCAAGATTTGTGAATATTATTTTCCATTTTTAATCTCATATTATTGGCAGCTATTTTTATGATGTTTGCAAAGCTCTACCCGAACTCAATTGCAAACTTAAACAGTGTCTCGGATTTAAATCCAAATTTTCAGTCCCAGATGCGACTGAAATCTTTTTAGTTTCTGTCCTTTTGTCCGGTTTCATCTTTCATTTAGGTTATGTTAATATTATTTTTTTCAATGATTAAATATTACAATGAGGTTTTTAAATCTTAATAAAAAAAATTAATAATTCAAATTTTTAAACATTGTTCCTAAAAACTGTACTGCAGGTTCTGCATGTGATCCCACAATGAGTTTCTTAACTCTTGGGAATACAATGCATGGAAATGTATTGTACACTTAGTCTTAGATATTAGCGTTCTAACCGTTCCGAGTGAGGAAGCGATATTTTGGAATCCTGAATACTGATTTGGTAGATATCGATATATTATTTCCGAATATTGATGCGCCATAGCTGAATATCTGGACATCGATACGTGACACCCGAATAGCTAAACACGGATATCGTTATGTGAAATCCGAATATCAATGCACGATAGCTGAATATCTGGATATCGATACGTGGCACCCGAATATATGGACATGGATATCGATACGTTATATCCGACTATCTGAATATCGATACGTGGCTCATGCCTGTCGATAGCTTGGCAAGTAATTAACGGGCGCCTGCATTAACACCGAAATTGCTTACAACTTACGACGATCCTGTCCCTGTCAATCCTATTAAGTACGGACGAGGAAGTACTACAGAAATAGTCATGTGGAGTACAGTCCTACTGAATCCGCGGAACCCATGCAATTTACCGACATGAAGCGAGCTGCAAACAGAACTAACGCCATCTGTATTCAGTAGTATTGTATAAGGTGTTATATTAAAAAGCACTTGTAAACGTAAAGTAGATTTATTGACTATCTCGGTAGGTTGAGACCGGTTTGAGAAGTGGTTGATCTAACAAGTGACTCCCAGAGGTTATGTTCTATAGACAAACCTCTAGAAGTGATTCATAGAGTATATTATACCAACAAGTAGTTACGTACCTTGCCCAGAAAACGTCCCTTGACTGCACTGGAAGAATGGAATAAAACGTTACTACGAATTAATAGCGCGGCCTTACTCTTTCATTAGAACGTTCGCTCAGGTGGATGCCTATGTTTTTTTTCGACCACCAGATTAGGCACATTACGTGTTCACATTTTATCATCTGCTTTGGAAATAACGTTATGTTCACATGTATCTTCTTTATTACGTACTGATCAATAACATTTCCCATCAAGTACCAGTCACGCTGTAGAAGGTGGAATCCAGGAAATATAAGTATAGTATTGCGTGGTTACAGAACACGCATCTTTTGATGAAAACAATACCTATCTCCACCTTTTATTTTCCTTGTTTATTCATTAGTGCTTAATTACAGTAATCATATCACTGTTTTTACTGGTACCTACCCGGTTTCACTCGCGTTTCTTTTCCGGCATATCGTAGTCTTTATTAATATTTTTTTGCACACTTGTACCACGTGATATACCCCCTCCCATTCTCAGAGAATTAGGAAGTAAGGGACGGTGCATATCACGTGCTACAACTCTGCTGCCATTAGGTTCTTTTCAGTGGCGACATGTGAAATAAACATTTTTTAATTTCCTTGCCGGTCCTGTCAACTGATTTAACATGTTTTTAATTATTTTAATATCTCTGTAAATATACTAAATATTCAATTCATATTTTGGGTTTTCCTCAGTTATACGATTATTCATCGAAAAAAAATAATTAAAATATGTTATTATTTGTGGAATAATAGGGGGAAAAAGTTTATATATACGTATGTCTACGTGCGTTGATAACTTGCCGAGTGATACGGTATTGAGCGAGAGGGGTATGGGATTTCGCTCATCGTATCACGATGCGCGGTTGTCAGTAGTAGCTTGCTATGTCGGCTGTAATGGACGTATCGTGCGATTTATGTGTGGTCGATATTTTTTCGCGTTTCAGCTCTTATACACAATATTTTACTTATGTACACATGCGCACAATGTACTATAAAAAAATGATTTCATAACTTTTTCACACTTCTCCACATCATCTCTCCATACACACTTTATTTCTGTTTATTATTATTAGTCACACATGCATTCATTAGTTAAGAAGCATTCTCATCCCAGGCCGTTCTTCCCAACCCTACTGAGCAATTGTTGAGCCGAAATTTTACCTCAACACTGTTCATATCCACAAATACGCTCTTCCCAATGAAAATCTTGATCGAATTTACGATCAATTTCGGATATCGATTTATGTGGATTAAGTCCCCTCAAGAGAGGAATAGTTATAAAAAGTGTCAATAGGGTGAAAAAATGACAGTTAAATGTCAAACGTCATTATTGGTTCGCGATTCAAATATTGAATGAGAAAGATTTATTTCCATTTTCGAATGTCAAAACATGTTTTTTGCATATTTTAAATAAAACTGAAGAGAACCTAACTTATTTTACCTATTATACGCTACGTTTTGTCTTATTTTTCACGAAAGAGAAACGTCACATGTAAAGTGGGATGACACTATTTTATAGTCTACAAAAGTGGGCGGGTACCTCCGTAGACAATTAAAGATAAAAAAATGCTTGGAAACAGGCAAACAGAGCTGAACAAAACACTTGGCTGATCGGTGCCACAGATTGATCATTCAAAATTGGGAAGAACGGCCGTAAAATAACGTATGGACATACGTAATAAGTACTTTAACAAGGTAAATTTTTTTATATACCAAGATTATCATTTGTAATAAAATGTACCGCTTAAATAAAAAAAAAATATTTATGTAAGTAATAAAAGCAAACTTTTCACTTTTCTCAAACTTAAATACAAAATTTTAAATGTGTACCTTGTACACTACTAAGTGTACAATACCCGGGGTCGAGGGATTTTCTAGCACTGTAAGGGAGGGATTTTGACAATATTGTTACCAGAGATAAAAATGTCATATACGAGTACATATTGTAGTTAAAATAAGTTAAAAAATCGCTCGGTAGAGTCTGCCGTTTACTTCCTGATACACCTGTATATCTTGGAATGTAACTATGTTTTATGTGTGAGTGAAAGCTTTTGAAGCTATTACTTCTTTAGTTCACACAGATGTAAGACATTGGCAAAAATTAATGAATGAATTAAATGAATAAATTAAACCACGCGACACACCCGATCGGATTCTCAATTTAATACTTATTAATTATTCATTCCTTAGCTTTGGCCTTGCAACCCCACGATTATTTAACGCGCGGGCCCGTAATTAGAGTGCGGATACGATGGGTGTCATCTCAAAGTCGCCGGAAATATTATGCAGTATGCAGGACTCCATCTAACGTACATAATCCCGCGCCGGATTCAGTAATTCCGAGCAGCGCATATTCGCTTTCGCAGTACGTATTCTCCAATGAAGTATATTCCGTAATCAGTTGTGACGTTGAATATACTATTTCTCTGGTTGGTCAATATCGGGTATGTCCATACTAAGTCTGCAGGACGCAAGTTAGTCAAGTCACTGCGAGACACTAGTCAGAAGTTCCTAATTAATTCCTCAATACCCGCGGCGATTCCGTTCGTGTTAGTACCAGCCAGAACGGCTAAGCCGTCATTTCCCGAAGGAATCCGTACTCGGTAGGGTGCATCTTTGTTTGGCTCTTTAAAAACGAAACTATTATTTACTATATTGAGGTGTACACACATTTTTCGCATCATTTATTATCTAGTTGAGTAAGATTGTTATTTTCGTGTTTATTTTATTTTTTAACATATTATATCCAACACAAGCGCAATTTGCAATTTGAGAAAGTCCAACGCTTTCACTTATTTAAATTAATTGAAGAAATGTAAAGACCACGTGAACCAGAGTGAATCGATTCTCTACTGCGAATGAATCTGCCCATGTCTACACAGATGTAGGTTTATTGTCAACCATTATTATACAACTCAATGCGTTCCGCCGTGTAACGGAGTAGGCTCACTTTTGGGAGCTCCTCCGTCCCAAGAATACGTGGGCTTTATTATGTCCATATTATGTATTATTAAATCTATTTCCTTCCATTTGAATAATAAAACCGTTTTGTAACAAAGAAAATGAAAACAACATGACAATGTATTTTATTGTTCACTGAATATTGTTATAAAATTGAATTTTGTATTTCCTTTGTACTTATTTGTCTTTATTTTCATGTATCTTATTTTTATTAAGTTTAACATATAGTTGGCTTTTGACAGGACGATGCGAGGGTAATAGTAGTTATTTTTATTAACTCTTGTGTACATTTTCCTCCTCTTTTACAACCACTGATTTTTGTCGTCGATCAGTTTAGGTCCTCGTCTACGATTCTAAATATTTTCGCATTTAATAAGTATAAAATAAATATGTATGTAAAGAAAACCACATTACTTAATGTTAGCGCTTTCTTAATTCTGCAATTTCCGCGTTACCGACAGGTTAGTTGGTAGCCCGCTAGATGTCACTACTGACTAAATGGCCGTGACGTTTAACGAGAGCGAAATTTTATTTTTGTAGCAATATGCTTTATAATTTTTAAGAAGATAAAAACACCTGAAATAGAGGCTTTAAATGTTGTTTCTTTTGTTTATTGCAGGTGAGTGAATATTTTGATCATCTTAAATTTCTTATTTTGTTATTTTTAAAATTGTAAATACCTATTATGAATAAAAAGTCTTTTGTTTATTGCAGAGAAACGCAATTAAGTCTTATTTGAACCAAGTGTGTAACACCATTATATATATATATATATATATATATGTTGTTATATATATATATATATATAGTATGTTTGCGGTAACTTCCTTAGTTGGCAGATACTCTCAGTATCGCTTGGGAAAAATGCTATTATTCAGAATCAAAACATTTGCCTGGAATGGCATTAGTCATGTTTGGTGTATGATCTGATTAGCCAGGTATTTCCCTAAATTTTCCCATTTCCATCTTCTTCCTCCTTTCCTTCCCCATCTCTTCCCCCATCTCTTTGCCATCTGGTTCCCCATCTCCTTTCCCATTTCCTTCACATCTTCATCCCCATCTCATTCCCCATCGTCTTGCCCATATCCTTACCCATTTCCTTCCTCATTTTATTTCCCATCTTCTTCCCAATCTCCTTCCCATATCCTTCCAATCTTCTTCCTTATTTCCATCCCCATCATCTTCCCCACATCCTTCCCAGTCTATTTCCCCAACTCCTTTCCCATCTCCTTCCCCAACTCCTTTCCCATCTCCTTCCCCCTTCTCTTTTCTCATCTCCTTCCCCATTTTCTTCTTCCCTTCCCCACTTCCTCTAGTCTCACTGACTCCGGGAGGGTAGAACTTTGTTACCGTATTAAATTAAAAATTAGACAAGACTCAATATTATTATTTCTTACAATAGTTCAATAAGACAATGGATTTAGAAGAAAAAAAATCAATTTAAAGGTCATACTCAAAAGGCTTAGATGTTTGGGGAGAATAGATTTCAATTGCTTCTATTTTTGACTCGATATTGAGACAAAAGGTTACAAGTCAATCTGATTTGACCTTCGAAGAAAATTTTTGTTTTACTCCTGTTCACGTATATTAAACATTATGTGTACTTCCTTTGCAAGGAACCCACAGAGTTAAAACGGTAGTTCAATCTGAAAACATTTAATAATTGTAGCCATTTTTTATCAAATCTCAAAATGAAATATGAAAGATAAAAATACACAGAAAATCCTAATGGGAATTGAACCCAGGATCCCTGTCTTACCCGGACTAACTCTCTAACAGCTGAGCTAATTAGATTAATTATTTTTAGAAATTTTTATAGATATCATACTTCAATTTTAAGATTTATCAATATAATCTTCGATTAATTCCCTGATTTTTTACTGCTATATTTCAGTGTAATTGCAAGGTTTTACTCGAATACATTTAACATAATTTATTATTTGTTGTGTTTTGTATGTCGCACTAAAAGTAATTAATCACTTTTAACAGCCCTTCAAATATAGTTTCAAATTATCAAGAATTTAACCGTGTTTAGTGACCAGATCTGAATAATCAGGTACTTCCTAACTTTCCTCTAACTCATAGCCTTCCTTTTCACACTCATTTCTGCCACAAAATCTCAAAATCTTACAGGATATGGACATATTTTGCGTCAGTGAGGAGAGATTTAAAAGGGAAATCCTATTGATTTTTGGAAAAATCTCTCCTCATTGACAAGGTCTTTACCTCCCCCGGCAATTTTTTTAAATTTATCTTTTTCACTATAAGAAAAAAATTGTAACACTATTTGTCTTGCCATTATTAAGTACATACCCATACATGTTATTTCCTTTATGTATTAAATTTTCAGATTGTAATACATAAGAAATTTAATAATAAAAATATTGTTATTATTTTTGTTCGCTATTTTTATGTGAATACGGCACAAGAGTCCCAACCGTATGTAGCCGGTGAGACTGTGGCATCCCCAGTTGAGGAATGTTGTGAGGCTGAAGGTAGTCGGGAGGGGTAGGATAAGAGGAAGAGGAAGGTGGATAAATACCTGGCTATTCAGATCCGGATACCAAACACGGTTAAAGTCATTTCAAGCAAAGAGTAAATTCTGAACGGTGGTGAAAGACATTCTTCTTAAAAAACTTTATGCTTATAAATATTCATCTAAGACAATTGTAAGAATACTTAATGATATTTATAATGTCATATCCATATTTTACAATTACATATTATTTTATGTCGTTTGAGAAACTGGGCGGAAGGAATGTAATATGTAAGCAACTTATTAGCCATAAAATTTATTTTTACATATGGTATCCCTACTACAAACAAAAGACAATCGACTGACGTTCTGTTATGCACAGAACCGTGAATTTATTCGCTTTTCTGCCTCTTGCTGAATCGGTCGTGTAGTGGAACATACTAGTAACTTGTTGATTTGCATTTGTATCACTTCTAGCTTATAAATTTACCTTCTGAATTTTGTACGCGTCGAGAAATAAATTAATCAAATGGTGACCCTTCTTTTATTTATATCTCCGCGACAATCTTTAACGAAAACACTCGGTAAGTATTGGTAAGTATACACAATATGCAACATACCGTCAAACATATACAATACAGTTAAATACGTTAAAGTATCTTCCAATAAAATTTACATGCGGATCAGAACCCGCGTCCTTCGGATTCGTAGTCGAGAGCCTTACCAATCGACCACGAAGGCCGTCATTTTTATTTATTTATTAATTAAGAAGAATAACTTTGTTTAGACCACAATTTTTTAAATATATAAATATCCACATGTTTCGAAAGTATAGCTTTCCTCATCAGTAAATTAATTTTATTAAATCATATTATTATTTATTTATTACCGCCTAGAAGGCTTTAACGAGTTGATACATTTATTTTATAGTTACTTGTATTAAATAGTATAATAATATAGTAAATAAGATATTAATAAGAATATAAAATAAGGAAGCAGGTACAATATAAGTACGTAGTTACAGCGTAATGAATAACAGTGTTACCCGTAGTTAAATTATAACTGCAGGTTATGCAGAAGAGTATAACAAGTGGTTTAGTACGTAATATAATAACACAAGTATAAAAGAACTAAGCAGGATGGATAATAGGTTTATAATTATTAAAATGTTGTAGAAAATATTATTGAAGGTCGAATTCCGCAAACAATTCTGAGTGCTATTCCAGGGGGAAGACGTCCAGTGGGCCGCCCCAGACACAGGTGGGAGAAACAACTCCAGAGGCTCTGCGAGGAGAGGCTGGATCTACTACGGATGGTTGTCATTAACGTGACACAAGACAGGGAAGCCTGGAGGCGCCTTATCGATGCGCTGGATCCCCGATGTATTATGCGCTTATTTAGGCTGTCATAGGGACTGGCTTTGGTAATTTGGGACTTTTATTTATTCATTTGTAAGAAACATACAGTTTTTAATACAAATATGTATACAAAGGAAGTTTAACAAAAAGTAAGCCAAAAAAGTTTCTTGTGCTAACAGTGGTTATCTACAGATGTTTTATTAGAAAAAAAAAAACAAAATAAGAAGGAAAGCGGGAGAGGAAGAGGAAGATAGGATCGGGACAGGAGATGCTCTCTATACACTTTATACTCCTGCATCAATTTGTGGTTGTACGTATTACTTCGGTTCGATATTTAGAAAGGGTATTGTGAAGAATGTCGATATTGTGAAATTGTGATTTATATTGCGCACAATTACGTGTGATTGAAGAGTAAATTAAATTAATAATTTATATTCTTAAAGAATTTACGTTGAATGCTTTCGATTCTTTCAATATGGGCTCAATATTCAAGATGAATGCACGTATTATTGTAGAAAATTATGCGTATATTTAAGGTGCCATAGGATGGCTGTGAAAAGTTGGGACTTTTGTACAGTATTCGCTTAAACATGGCCATCTTATCAAATCTCGCCGTATAAATATTGACTGTCCTAAAATGGGAATTGTTCCAACTTGGGCAGTCAAAGCTTTCTTACGTTTTATTGTTTTAATGTGTGTGTTTCAAATAAATAAATAAACAAATTATTAAAAAGACGATCGTTCATAGTAGAAAAATTAATTCATTAGAAAATACTTGTAACTTGTTGGCGTAATATAAAATTTATTATTAACTTAAACGTAAAAAAAGGGTTTACACTATTCCCTGAGCCCTCCAGTTATTGTGTTTACGAGTACAATATCCAATATGAACGTCAATAGCCTCTGCTCTCAGGACAACAGGGATATAATATTGTACAATAATCTCTCCAATAAAACTTCGCATAAATTGAACTAAAAACCTTTCCCGACACCATTTCCCTCACTAACAAAATTCCGTTGGCGAAACAAAACGAATTTTCCACGGGCAAATCGAAATTTCCGACGCAAATTGAAGCTAACCTCGAAAAATAGCCGAATCTTCGATATTCGGTACTCCAGAAGGCAATAAATATCCCTCTGAAGATCTTCAGGTGATTCTCCGGGTCAGAAATATGCCCGTTTGACCATATCTAAGAGGAAATTTAACCTAACTTTTCGTATAATACGGAGCGTTGCCCAATTTCCATATATTTCCCGTGTGTGCTTATGATTTAAAGGGTTCCCGAAGTAAAGGGGGTTGTGTATTCAAGGCTCTATTGGAAGTTATATTGCGAATGTACTTAGAAGGCTTCGACAATATTTGAAATAATTTGAAATATCTTGAGGAATACATTCTGTTCTATTCTATTCTAGTATATAGGTTTTAGCAGTGATGTTTTGGGGGAAGTAATATTATTCTCTTGACAGTTTGAAGGGTAAGTGAACGAAAACTGTTTGTATAATGAATGATAGAAATAACAGAGGTGAACCATTAATTGTTTTTAAGTGTCGCCAATATCGACTACTGCAAATCACATTTGCAAAAAAAAAATGTCTGCGTCTAAACGCACGGCTTACTTTGTGGCACCGCCGTTTTGATAGTACGTGAAGTTTGATCGTAGCTCGGCGATAGTCGGATTGCTTCTATGCCATATCTCTTTTTGTTTCTAATAATGGTCCATGGCTCATCTTCCACGTTTCCATTACTCGTGTATATGATCTAAACAAATCTTAAAAAAATAACACAAACTTTAGGTTGGAAATAGAGCCGCGCGTGCGATGTACGAGTATACGTTCGTCGGTCGAGTACTGTAATGTATAGGAGAAATACTTAAAGCTGTAGTGTAACACTGACGGTAAACCACGCGCGAGTCGCTACGTGTTGTGTACGAGGACCATCGGGCCGGCTCGTCAGCGCTACGTCGTCGGTCGACCGAAGCGCTTACTATTTGCACGAGAGCGTGAACTTATGGGCGTGTGTGTGTACAGTACTGTACAGTCTTATAAAATGAATATTGAAACAGAGCCGGCTATTACTTTTTTTTAATGTGATTACCACACAAGAGTCCCAATTGCTCCCAACCGTCTGGAGCCAGTGAGATTATGGAATCCCCGAATGGGGTACGTTGTGAGGCCGAAGGAATCGAGGAGGGGAAGCGGATAGGGAAGAAGGGAGGTGGAGAAGTACCTGGCTATTTAGATGTGATCACCAAACACGGCTCAAGCCATTTCAAGCAACGTTTCGATTCTTAATGGTGGAAATTCTCCAGGGCGATACTGATAATATCTACCACTCTGGAATGTGCCGCAAATATACAACTTGTTATTTTATATGAATACATTGAGAAATAACACAAATTAATCAGATAAAATTTAGTTGCGCACGCCGGGATTCATAGCCAAGGATCGTAATTACTCAATCACGGAGACCGTCAATCTATGGTGAACTTCCTTTTTGGGACTTCTCTCTCGTATATACCTACAATATTCTTCTTTTTTTTCTATGTGAGTAATATCCAGCTACTACAAAGCTCCAAAACGAGTTTATTTTTGACGACAGCAGTCGGGCGAAGTTGGCAAGGGACGCGTCCGTCGTACGTATGTCACTATTTTTAGCCTTAAACTAAAAAAAAAACATCTTAAGGGGATTCGAAAATTCGTAAAATTCGAACAAAATCACGCACTCCTTATGCAGGTGGCGACAGGGTTGAAATTCCCGCTTAACGTTGCTGCAGGTTACGATTAACACACAACAAAAAAAAAACACCACCAAAATGCGTGTTATATTTACTTAGGAGATTTTGTACAGCAAACATTTTTTTTTGGTCTGACATGGAGTGTTCTATTTGCAGAATTGATTTATATTTTTATGATATATATATAGATATATCAAAAAAATAATATGGCATAGGCCATAAAATTTTCGAAGCAAAAATTTTTGTTAATTAATTAAAAAAAATGCTTTGTTTACATAACTTTATAAATATACATAAATATCTACATGTCGAAAACAGCGATGCCCATATTTTTTAAAATAATTTTTGGAAGTATGTTTTTTAATACTTAATTAATATTTAATAATCGGAAAAAACGACAGAAAATAAAAAGGTTTTGGTCGCATTCTTTTTCCGTTTTCATGTTTCATTTAGGTTATGTTAATATTATTTTCTACAATGATTAAGGTTTTTAAATCTCAATAAAAATAATTAATAATTAAAAATATTCTTTAGACTTTTATAAAAAGTCCATCGATGTCTCATATAAATAAAATATCGGATATTAATCCGAGACACTGTCTAGTTTACATTTATGTTCGTTAAGAACTTTGTAATCATTATAAAAATAGCTGCCAATAATATGGGATTAAAAATGGAGAATAATTTTGACAAATCATGAATTTGAGGAATGATATCGATGAAGACGACATAAAGTGAACTGGTCTCATTAACTAAGTTGGTTAAGCGGTTGCCCCGGATAGACAGAGGTCCTGGTTGGTGTCCCAGATGCGACTGAAATCTTTTTATTTTTTGTCGTTTTTCCTTATTCATGTTTCATTTAGGTTATACTAATATTATTTTTTACAATGATTAAATATTAAAATGAGGTTTTTAAATATAAATAAAAATAATTAATAATTAAAAATTGAATTAATTAATAATGACGCCACAAAGTGTATAACGATCGTTTGAAGAAATTATAAAAAAAGGGTTTTTTCTTTTCTTCGCATTGCATCGCTTTAAAACAGGCGTACATAAATAACATGCCAAAATTAAACCACGTTATCACTTACAATAAATTCAAATTTATTTGATTTAATTACATTTTACGCGCATAATGTCCGAGTGGGGAACAAAATACGTAAAAATACACAGGAATTAAACGTTAAGTGGCCGTATATATTTGCCTGGAAAAAATAGGTAGCACAGCATGCCTGATACAAATGAGAAATGACAGAGAAAACATTATTTGGGGTGTTCGGGATAATAACGCGAGCACAACAAAATTACCTAAATTCCAGTAAATCATGGCCGTAATTATTTGCGAGAGGAAATAGCTAGACTCCATAGCTGTGGAGGATGTGGAATAAACCAAAAAGCTTTCTGATGATCCTAGTAAGTCCTGTTAAAAGATGGAACGACCGGTTAGTAGCCGAGTGGAGAAATGCGTTCTGCAGCTGGAGGGATGGTTTCATAAGTATTACTCTAAGACGCACTGACCTCCAGATTCCTACCCACCTCTCCATACCCTTTTCCTTTCCCAGAATTCTTCTTCCCATCCTTAAGAAAAAACTCGATGACATAGGCTCTGATGAAAATTATTTTCCTTAGGGCTTCATGAGTAAAAAAAAAACTTAAGGCAGTCACAAGTATTAGATAATACGAGAAAAAGCGTAAGTTCATATTTGTGACAGGATTTATTTTGCCATAAAATGAACTAAAAAGGCGAATAACATTTAAACACAAAATCCACATATATCGTATTGTAAAATTTTTGCGTACAGTGCCAGGGAACATTTCTCCCTCTCCCTGTGTCAACTGTGGTTAGAAGTGGATAAATGTGGAGATAATCTTCTCTACCCAGTGAGCGGGCTGCCTATTGCTACTGTAGGGCTTTTATTTATTTTTATTTCAAAGAATTGTAAACTGTGTTTTATGTGCTAGAGGCACTTGCTGATAGCAATCTTATATTTAAACCCGCTCACTAAGGTAATAGAGGGTATAAGATGGAATTTGGGCGGAGACGGAGGGGTGTTAAAATCGAATTTCATAAGGAATAAACTGTTTCAAAATTAGAAATAACAAAGCTTTAAAATACTAAATTATTGTTATTAGTATTCATACAATGAAATAGAAAGAAAAAAACACAGAAAATAAGAAAAAAATAATAAATTATTATTTGCCCTATCTCTACGCACTGACTTAGAACACATAAAGCATGCGGGGGTGGGGGATACTTAAAAACATTGCTCGCCTCACTCTCTCTCTCTTCACTGCCATGATCGGGCTCGGACGCACCGAAAGAAATGTCTAAAACCATAATCGATCTCAAAAAGCCGCCAATTAAATCTGACATCATCCGTTAATTACAGGCTCTTGCTACAATAATTGTAACAATTTTTGAAAAAGTCATCTAAAATTTAACGGAAGACATGCTCAATACAGAGGACTCACAGATGCCCTTAAAAGCTGGATGCTCTACTGATACAGCTAAATAAGTATGAAACTAATAATTGAATACTATAAAAGCCAGAAAAAACAACGAAATACGCATGGTTCCTAGACTTAAGCAAAGCTTTTGACACGGTTAGTCATAACATGTTGTAGAAAAACTGACCAAACGGACAAGTAACACCGCAAATTATCAATATTTTGAGTAGATGGTACAACCAACAGGAGAACTTTGTCAGATGGAGTTAGACAAGGAGGCTTAATGTCCCAATGCTGTTAACAAAACAATAATCGGATGAAATATTGTCGGTATATGTATGAACAATATTAGCTATGCAAACCACATGGTCATACTAGCCTCATAGGTAAGAGCAATAAGAATGGCTATATGCGAAGCATTCATTGTTAGCTACTAGCTGATGTACAATGCTAAAAAATCATCACTGCTGATTTTCAAAACAGACACTGGTCCTGCTGTCATTTCGCTCATACGTTTCGGCGGAGCCTATTTCAAAAAACTGCAACCAAATAAAATATTTGGGGTATGATGATCTAAATGATAAAAAAAGACAGAACGCCAAAGAAGTGTACTGAGCGTGCGAGCCAACAAGCTCGCCAGGAGATTCGATAGGTGCAGTCCTCCGGTAAAAAAGCAAATATTTCAGACATACTGCATGAGCTTTTACACTAGCGACAAGGTACACACAAGGCGTCATGAACACACTCCGAGTACAGTATAACCACGCATACAGGGCGCTGTTCAGCCTCCCTTGGCGATGCAGCGTTCGCAGAGAGAAAGGTGGATGGTCAGCGCTACCGTAGATCGGAAAACACTATTTTCCAGACCGTCGTCCAGTGGCAGAGCGCACCTCCTACACCATGGATGGAGAATTTTACTCAAGCCATCGTAGTATAAGTGCTAAATATGTTTACCTTCTTAATTTATTATTTTATCATGTAATTTATTTATATGTATGTTTTTATATGGCAGACAGAGTATTGCACTAGCCGTTAAATCTGAAATAAACATTTTTTTTAGCTCCAAATGTGCGTTCTTGGTTTTGGATCGCGTTGTGTTGGTAGATTTTTTTACCATGGAATTGTAGCACACTGTTCAGAAATTGGTACTGCCAAATAGTGGTGGGCGAAGCGGCTCGGTTTAGTGATCCGGATCACTAAATCAGCTCTCTGTAAAGACAATCCACATGAAAACTGGACGAAAAAAGCATCGTGTAAGAGCGTCTTAAGGACGTCTTTAGGAGGGGTAAGGGAGCGAGGGAGAGGGCATGGTGCGGGAGGACGCGAACCGTCGTTCAAACGAGCCGGATCACCGAACCGGTACACTACAAAGAGTTGATTTAGTGATCCGGCTCACTAAACCGAGCCGCTTCGCCCACCACTACTGCCAAATAGTATGTAGTAGTGTAGACTGTAGTAATAATTATATCACCACCCAGCTGGGCAGCGTTTTGAGGTGGGTCAAGATAGGGGGTGTAGGAAGAGATAAATCAATGCGGGTCTTGAAGAGGAAGAGAAAAACATACCAGTAGCCAGTGGCGGCTTGTGACTTTTGAGTGAGCTAGAGTGCAAAGATTGAAAATAAATGATAAACGTTTTTTTTTTTAATTTCAATTTTTTGCCCCACCTATCTTAATATTCATACAAAAAATTAAAAAATTAAAAAAACAATCATTTTCGGCTTCAACAACATCAATAACATCATATTTTTCAATCTTAGCACTCTAACTCACTCAAAAGTCACGAGCCGCCACTTCCAGTAGTGCATTCCATATACGAGCATTACACAGAAATAAGTCGGAAAATCGGGGGTACTGCTAACGTCAATTGAGTTTCGCGTACGTGCACAGGTCCACTGGAGATTAATGCTGTTAGGCTCCATTGAAATACCTGTAGTTTTAATGTAACAGTTGCGTTCATATCGGTTTCAGGTGGTGGCGCTAGGGGCGCCAGTGTTTTGAAGGCTATTATATGTTTTGTCTGTGATCAGGAGTGACTACAAGAGGAACACAATACAATAGTCATATCCTCCATAGCTTTTCCAGCCCCATAGGAAACGTGATGTAAAATTACGTTTCGTGAGAGTCGGCACTAATGTAATGTTGGGGCACAGGTTTTAATGTTCTCGGCCGCATTAAAGTCGGGAAAATTCCCCAAATTAATTATTTTCCCGATTTTAGATAAATTATGATATTCTCCCCGCAACAGGACACCGTTTCCAAAAAAAAATTCATGCCATATCTTAATTTTGTTGTCTTCTTCCTATTTTATGTATTGTTATTCCTTTTTACCTCTATGTATGAATGTTTGTCTTTGTGTCCTCGATTTTCTAGAAAATTACTCCGACCGGTTTCGCTGAAAATAGCACAGTTTGTTCTCATTAGTGCCGGGAAGGTATAAAAAGTAGTTTGAATGAAATCCAACAAGTGAAACTATTGCTATAACTATTAGAATTGAAATTAAAACACTTTTGTACTTTGTTCCACTTATTTATTTTCACAAGGACCGGTTTCATCCTACTACGGACATTTTCAGACTGATAGTTTAAATTCTTATGCTACGGTATTTATATAAACTTAGGCAGGGGTACACAACATTGTCTCTATATAATGACTGTTTCTATTTTGTTAATTTGAGGTATTATAAGTTATTTTGTTAGTTTAAGGTACATATAGGTAATTATAATGTTTAATATTAAAATTATGAATGATGTTACATAGTAATTCTAATACAATGTAATTCCATCACTAATTAACAGTTCAAAAACTGGACTCATTATTGCTATAACGTTTTAAAATTATTATGAAAAACATTGAACCCGCCATGTTTTATTGACGTTGGCCCATAGATATAACAAAATAATAATAATTTATTTATTCCGGAATGTGGGGAGGTTAGTGCAGTCCCAAACATCCCATAATATGCAAGTAACATAGATAATATATATTCATAAAAAATGGAAATGTAAATAAAACACAATAGACGTTGGTGAAACATTGTACTTGAGATTGATGGAGCTAACATATTTCTCTATCTTGCTTCTATGCTGGAATGATGAGGGAATTTCCGGATTTGTTTACCCTCTCTTATGAGGGCTGCAAAGCCAGGAACTCGCCCCTCCGTGAGCATGTTGGAGGCACTGCAGTGTCTGGAAAGACCGAGCATCGCGCGGTAGGCGTTGTTGTACTGTGCGCGAAGTCGTTCCACGCTACCCTTCTTGAAGTTCGCCCAGAGCACGCATGTATAAGGAGTTGTACAGAACCCAAGAAATAGCGTGCTATTCACGAGTGGACTGCAAAGCCGAAACCTTCTACTGAGCATGTTTGACTTTACACTGAGTGCCCGTCTTTGCCTGTCGATATCATCGTCATCCATCAACTGACTAGGAGTATGACGTGTCCCACATATTTGACTTCTTCTGTCATACGTTGTGGTTCTTCTCTTTTTGTATTATTCCAAGGATCTTTTTACACTAAATATCGCTGTGTTGGTAGAGAACTTTTTTTAAAATTCCATCTGATTATAGCAAGTTGCTAGGATCTGATCCAGTATCACGCTTTCAAATATTTGAGCAATAATTGTGGCAATGGATATTGAACGGAAATTTTCTTGCGCGGTGATGTCCGACAATTTAGATTTAACAATGGGTATTATTATGTTTTTGGCCATGACTTAAGGCAGAAATCAATTTATACACTAGCATGCGCTACAATCATGCTTCACTAGCAAGCGTCACTAGCGTGATTCACTCGCATGCTTCACTAGCATGCTTCACTAACATGTTTCATTAGCATGCATCACTAGCATACTTTACGAGCTTGCTTCACTAGCATGCTTCACTAGCATGCATTACTAGCACGATTCACTAGCATGCTTCACTAGCATGCTTCACTAGCATGCTACACTAGCATGTTTCATTAGCATGCATCACTAGCATACTTTACTAGCTTGCTTCACTAGCATGCTTCACGATGCTTTTCTAGGACGCGTCACTTGAAATTTTCACTATCACGTCTTACTAGCATGCTTCACTAGCATGCTTCACTCAAACTGTGTTTCCCCCTTCCATCATTGGTCTCTTCAAGATCCAGGTTCACTCCTGTTCAGTCCGGTTCAGTCCAGTTCAGTAAAAACGACCCTCCACAAACGAATAATCAAAAAGCACCTTTTTTTCTCTCTTTGTAATAATAACATGGGCCGACCTTTATCATGTAACATTGCGAGGGTCACATGTACGAATAATAGATTTAATTCACTAGATGACTGGGCCTCATTCAAATAAACAGGTGTGGAATATTTATTAACGCCAAATGTTGCCAGATTCACTGACGATTGGTTGGCCAGGTACGTAATCCAATGTAAAAGGGTGTAACACTATAAAAGCAATAAAGAGCAGAGATAGTGGAAAATTCAGACAAACTGTAACCTTCTATTCTTGTCAGGGGTTCGCCACGTTCGCAGTGAACATTGTCTTTACTACTGGGTAAGCAGTTAAGTTGTTAACCGACCGATTGTCATCTCTAATGCACAGATGCAATGTAGGTATTCTGAGTCTGTTCTTCAGATATTTCAATGGAGCCTGCTCGAAGCAGCTAGCAGCATTGATCCCCATCTGCGCCGCGGTACATATGCGTGAAACTCGACGGACACCAGCGGACCACCCGTTCACAGTAGTTGATGTTGGCTTAATGAGAACGGATCGTTTCGAAAACTCGTTCTTGTGTAAGTCGGCTAAGTATGTGAAACGAGCTATCGGCACCTGTCTTTCCTCCTACAACAAATCCCTTCCTACAGCCCCCTCCTTAACCCGCCTCACAACGTTGCCCAACCAGGTGGCGATATGGGCGTCCTTGTGAGATGTCACATAAAACAGAAAATCTATTTGTGTGTCAAAAATGTGGAACCGCGAGTTGGCGTCATGAAATTTCGCACAGCTATTCCTGGAAGTTTATTTTGTTCATGAACTACGGAGCTTTTTTAAGTGTTTCTTTTTTTCATATTTTACAATAGAATGAGTAAAGCCATAGGAGTAATAAATTCCCGTTAATCTTTAAATTGATTGAAATCTGTTTGTCAACGGGTTCTTAACAGCCTTTATATTAACCGTTAGAGTGCGGTGCAGCGCTATGGCGCTGCAAGCGTTAGCGACGAAGCGCGTCGGCGCTGCGTTCTTCAGTATGCGTTTGTTGATCCTCACAAGAGCACGTGTTCCATTTGAGAGCGGTTGGCGTATATCTTGTATACTACCATATATGTATTGTTTGTCCTGTTATAATAAATTAAAACGATATATATCACCATGTTGGATCTTAGTTCTATCGCGGACGATGTATTAAAGGACGGCGATATTACGGATGATGAGCAATTCGATCTGATAAATGGAGACAGTGATGACGGAAGTGCGATTATTGGCCATCGCAATAATAGAATTCGAATAGAAAGTGAATTTTCCTCATAAGACTTTATTAGATGCATGGGATACAATTCTTTTTACGTTTAATATCAAAAAGTATAATTTAGTTTGATTGATATTTGTCCAAGTTATTACATTTTTAGTTAATATCATATTTATTTACTTATGACACAAATTATCAATAGCTGTTTACGCACCTACTTGAAAAATCAGTACAGCACTAAAACGGTTACATATAAGATAGGTACAGATTTATAGGTGTCCAGTGAGCCGCCCCAGACACAGGTGGGAGAAGGAAGGAAGGAAGGAGGAAGGCTGGACCTACTATGTACGGATGCCGTTAAGAGGAACGGCTGCGCGCCTTGTTTCATTAAAACTTAATTTTGGATTCGAGGCCAGAATACTCACCTAAACCTAATAAACTTTTTTTAATCATAAAGAATAGTAAATATTTAGTACGGATTAGAAATAATTTATTTATTTTTGTTTTACATTATGAAATGCAGGCCAATAAAGTAAAATTGATTTTAGAGGCATCTTTAACAATTATTGGAGTGCTAACGGTGATTTAAAAAAAAAGTTATAATATAACATAATTATTTTTTTATAAGCATTATGGTGGACTTTAAATTAAAAACGACCAATTTACTTTGGAACACAAATTTTGCCGTACCTAATTTAAAAGATCGACCCAAAAAAACCTTCTTTTTTTTTAATGTTTTGTTTTTATATTTTTGTTTACGTAATCATATTTACATAATTAGCTAATAATATGATAATTATTTTTAAAAATACAATAAACCCGCAAGTAACTTTCTAAGTTGCCTCTAAAATTATGAAAAATGTTTTTTTTACATATACTTGAAAACATAAAATAAAAATAAATAAAATACTCCGCATCCGTACTAGATATTTACTAAACCGTTAATTAAATAAACTCGATACGCACGAAGTACCAGCCTTCTATAACGTGTCAAAGGCAAGAACTGCATGTGCAATTTTACATATGTATTCATCATATTCAAATGTTAACTGTATTGTATACATTCAAATGAACAGTTATGTGCAATGCGCGTCAAGGAACGATTCGTTTGCGTTAGTGTCTGAAAAGCAGTGCTTTTCGGGAACGCCAGGAAATGTAGCAATCAGTGCCATCTGTTGGTACGCACAATAGTTAAAACAACTTTACTAATAAAATAATGATAATATTAAATTGACTTTCTTTCAAAATATTGTCTGTGTTTATTTAGCGGAAGCTATTGGAGCTTAGCCATTCTTAGCGAAAACTTGCACGAAGCGTGTTGTCTGGGGTTTTTTTTAATGTCAGTAAAATTCCCCGTTTTTTACGGAATTGTGGAATTAACATTGGTGGCCAAAAATCTCAGATATGCATATGCAACTACTCTCATAGGATTTTCTGAAGAAGAAATGAATCACCTCCTTGATAAAATAGGAGAAGGAAGTAGTAATCTAGGTCTACTGATCAACAAAGACAAAACAAAACTTATGGTGATCGACAGGGCAAACACATAACAAATGCTCTCACAGACTTAGAAACGGGGTATACCTTCTTATATCTAGGCTCGTCTGAAAGTGACGAAGGAGGTTGCCAAACAGAAGTGAAAAGAAGGATTTGCATGATTAAAGACGCCATGAGCATATTTAAAAAGATATGGAGTGACAACGTGATAACGAAGACCACCAACATGAGACTCGTTCGGGCGATAATTTTCTCCATATTCCTTTACGGTGTGGAAACATGAACACTCAGAGCCAGCGAAAGGAAGCGGATAGACGCCCTAAAAATGTGGTGCTGGAGGAAAATGTTTAGGATTCCATGGACAAATATATTAATTCTGGAAGAGCTTGGCATCCATAATAGGCTAGCAATTGTCTGCCTACAGCATATCCTCTGGGCACGTTGTTCGCCAAACCGAGAACTCCAACCTGGAGAAGCAGAGGAAAGTCACCGATGCAATGGAGTGACCAAAGCTCGCAGGTGTTCGGAATGTCGGTGTCCTTGCGAGAAGTGGAAGAGCCTTGTACACGACGGACATTGGAGTGGGGGTCACGATCCCTAGCAATGAGGGAGCAACTAAAATCTTGTATAAAACTCTGTGGACGCCACTGAAAATGATTAATATATTATTGTGTAATGTATATGTTATAAAAGCACACCTGGTCTAGGTAGCATTACAATTCACATTACATAACCAACACAAGGACCTACATAACAAGATAATAATATAATCTCTCCAGGGAGGGAGCCACCTAAACAAACAGGCTACATCCCCCTTATTTATTTGAACCGAGTGTTGTTATTGCGTACACATTTCAGATTCAACGTAAATATCGTAAGTCGACAAACGTATTATTCAAATAATTATTTATATACCAGTTCAAAACTTGTTTATTTGACTGGAGAAATTAAGAAAATAATACTACAATTAACTCAATAAGTTCAAAGAAAGCTTTTGAACCCCGAAAACAAATCCAAAGGTCACGGGTAATTCTTCAATTTAATTTAAACGTGACCAATTAATTTAGGGGGACGTCGGAGAGGGATTATCGATTAATTCGATTTTTATTTTATTTTATTGTATAATATTAATTTCATTCAATGGGAACTTGTAACTGCTAATCCACTGCAAGTAGCTTGTCAGCAGGAGTTTAGTTCAACAATATTATATAATACAACAATAAATAACAATCATCATACAAATGTAGCGCAATAATAGAACAATATAGGTGCATGCATGTTGTGATCAATGTATATAAATTGGAAAAATATTTAAAAAAATATGAAAACAACATAACTTTGTTTATTTTTCATTTATTTTGAAACACACATTATTAAACCATATAATCTATGAAAGCTTTGACTGCCCAACTGGGAACAAATTCCGTTTTAGGGCAGTCAAATTGACAAGTTTAGTTCATATTAAGTGCCATTATACAAAACAGAATGGAAAAAGCCAGTATTGACACAATACGATTCATCTAGAAAAAAGTGTAATTTTCAAGTGTAAAGAATAGTACAGAAAAAAAACATATTAATTATATCATTGAATAAGATAATATTAACACATCCCAAATGAACCACGAAACCGAAAAAAACAACAGAAATTAAAAAGATTTCAGAATCGGAAGGTCGCGGGTTCAAATCCCGGCGTGCGCAAGTAAATTTTATTCAATTAATTTGTGTTGTTTCACAATTAATTAATTAAAAACAATATATGGTATATTTGCGCACGTTCCAGAGTGGAAGATACTCTCAGTAATGCCCTGGTGAAAGACCACCATTCAGAATTGAAACGTTGCTTGAAATGACTTTTAGCCGTATTTGGTGACCAGATCTGAATAGCCAGGTATTTCCTCACCTTCCTCTTCCTCTTCTCGTTCCCCTCCCCACTACCATCAGCCTCACAACATTCCCCAATTGGGGATGCCATATTCTCACTGGCCCCAGACGGTTGGGAGCAGTCGGGACTCTTGTGCGATATTCACATAAAAAAAGCCGTGTTTGGTGAGCAGATCTGAATAGCCAGGCACCCACCTTCCTCTATCCCCCTCTACTTCTCCTCCCCAATTTCCTTCAACCTCACAACATTCCCCAATTGAGAATGCCATAGTCTCACTGTCTCCAGATGGTTGGGAGCAGTTTGGACTCTTGTGCGGTATTCATGTAAAAAAATATATATAAATGTAATGTTTTAAAGAGAAAAGTATTCATTACATAATTTTACAATTTAGATAGGCTTTAGCATTTATCAAAATCAAATCAGAAATGTTTTTTTTTTCTGACCGTCCAACGGATGATTAAAATTTTTCATTAAACAATTTTGATTAAACTTTTTTGTCAAATCAGCAAACGGCCACACTAGTTTCCAATGAAACGAACTAGCTCTTTTACGATGTGAACTGGAATTAAGAATAAAAAATGGCGAAACCAATAACACCGTTAAATATGTCAAATCGACACCAAAAATCGTATATGCTGAAGCAAAAAACTTTCAAAATCTAGGACGCTTTTCCATTATTGTAATAAAACTCGATAGCTTTAGAATATGGATAATATGTGAAGGCGTGATACTGACTGAAACATGGCTGGATTCATTTAAAAATTCTTATGAATTATGATAGCATTCGAGATTTATGAGAAAAATGAGAATTATGAGATGTGATTATAACTATTCATGTAACTATAACTCTTCTTATAATTAAAATAATTAATATTATTATAGATATTCCTATAGTTACTACATCTCTTATAATTATAATAATGCTGATTAGGGGATAATGAGAAATTAAAATTTTGATATTGGAGAAACATGAGAATTATTAGAATAGTGCATTATTACAAATGAAAATGATGATTACAGAGAATAATGAGAATTAGACGTTGTAGGAATAATGAGAAATCTGAGAATCATAATGATAATGATAATGACATGGGAATTTATTACTAATCTAAGGATTCCTATGATTACAACTATTTTTATACTATTACAATCATTAATATTTCTAGTAAAAACATAATTTCTTATTATCGAAACTATTCTTATAAATATAAATCGAAATTTTGTGAAAATATTATTAGAATTGAGAATTATGAGAATTGAGAAAAATGAGATAAGATAATTACGAGAATTATTAGAATTATACGAATTATAGTAATTTCAAACATGGGAATTGATAATTATGAAAAACGAGAATAGAGAAACATGGGAATAAAGAATTATAACAAAAATAAATACAGTAAGAATTATAAGATTAGATATTGCTGTAAGAATGGCTTTAATTATAATAACAGTTATCATTATAAGAATTGTAATAATTATAACGATTGCAGTTATTATCTGAAGGTTTATACAACAAATTTGTTCGAAATAGTATTTTGCAAAAATAAACAGATTTAGTTCTTAGATACGTGCTTTAAATCATTATTAAAATAAATCTATTACTGAAGATAATATTTTTTTAAATAAAAAAAATAATTGTTGTAAAGTTTCTTACGTAAATTGTGAAATTGAGGCATTATACTATTAATTTGCCACGGACATTTTAACGAATAGCCGAATTGTTTTTTGTTGCTAGGTCGTTAATTTCTGATGCAGTGATATGATAAGATTCCATAGATCTAGGGAAAAATGTACATAATATGGAAAATACATTATAGAAGGAAATTTTAAATCACCGGTTTAATTTCCAATGAGATAGGATACGAACCGGTTAACAAACTATAACGTTGTTCCCTTGAAATAATATAAATAGATGTCACGAAACCCCACTGTATGGCATGTAGAGTCAGTGGAACTAAAGCACCCCTTCCCCGATATTGGTTAATGCAGTGAGGTGAAAGGATATTGGCCAATGAGATTTGGAAGGTCGTCTATTTTGACATTCATATCTATCAGTAAATTATTAATATTTCATCAAGCGCGTAATACCTTAAGATATTTCTGTCTAACTTCCCTTACAGTGCTAGAAAATCTCCCAAGCTCCGTTGCTGTACACTCAGTGTACAGAGTACACATTTAATTTTTATTATGGATAAAAATGATTAATTTATATTTATTACTTATGCAAATCATTTTATTAATAGTAGAAACAATGAGTTTCGTCGTCGGCTCATAAAGCTGAGTGATACTTAACTCAATCTTATCAATAGTACTCAATTTTAAATGCATTTTTTAAGCACCAACCGGTACCTATCAAACGCGTATAAATAATTTCTTTATAGTATATTTTAAATTATTTTATTGAAGTTTAAAAACCTAATTGTAATATTTAATCATTGAAAGAGACAATATTAACATAACCTGAATGAAACATGAAACCGAAAAAAACAACTGAAAATAAAAAGATATCAGTCGCATCTGGGACTCGAACCCAGGACCTCTGTCTTTCCGAGACAACCGCTTTACCAACTTAACTAATAGACCAGTTCAATTTATGTCATCTTCATCGATATCATATCTCAAATTCAAGACTTAATCAATATTATCCTCCCTTTTTAATCCCATATTATTGGCACCTATCTTTATGATGATATTAAAAATGGAGGATAATATTGACAAAGTCTTGAAATTGAGATATGATATCGATGAAGATGACATAAATTGAACTGGTCTCATTAGCTATGTTGGTAAAGCGGTTTTCCCGGATAGGCAGAGGTCCTGGGTTCGAGTCCCAGATGCGACTGATATCTTTTTATTTTCTGTTGTTTTTTTTTCGGTTTTTCATTTAGCTTATGTTAATATTGTCTTCTTTAATGATTAAATTCTTTATACTTAATTAACATAATTTTTTCTAGATATATTATATTACCATACCATGTCAATACTATCTTTTTTCCCTTTTAGTTTTGTATAATGGCACTTAACACGAACTAAACTTGTCAATTTGACTGTCCTAAAACGGGATTTGTTCATAGATGGGGAGTCAAAGCTTTCTTAAATGTTGTTGTTAAATAATGTATATTTCAAATAAATAAAAATTATTATTATTAATGTCTCAGTTCCAAAGAGTGACAAGTCAAATATTTCCATTTTTATTTTATTTACAAATATTAATAAGAAATACTTTGTGCACACATTTGTTTAATATATAAATATCAACATGTTTCGAAACGATGCTTTCTTCACCAGTATACACGGTATACTAAAAAATAATCACAAGTATAGACTAATGATAAACATAGAAAATTAATAATGTAAGAATAGGCAATTTACAGACATAAATTAACAATACGTGATGAAAGTAATTAAGTAATTAATTAAAAATGTAAAAAAATAATTGAAAAACTCGAAATAATAAATAAAATTATGATAAATTATCAAACAACAAATTTATGTTAGAAGTTTAGAATGTAAATTATTTTTATTAGTAAATTAACTAAAATCAAAAAAATTAAAAGGCATGAAACTTGATAAATTGAATGTGTATATTATTAATAAAATTTTAAAATTCAAATAACTAAAGATAATCCACATAAAATAATAATCTATATAAGATACTACCTACGGCCGCGCATCGTGACACGGTGAGCGAAACCCCGTACCTCATTCACTCACTTCCCCACCACTCAGCAAGTTATGAACACGCGCTGACATATTTAATACAATAAATTTAATATTTTTTCTCATATACACACAAAACCTATCATTGGTGACATCGACGTGATAATAGGTACCGCCACAAGTGTCCTTCTAAAATTAGTTAATAGTTTTATTTTAATGAATTATTTTTATTCTTTATATGGACACACGTGAAATTTTCCGGAAAATGTGGTGTGGCCTCCATCCTACGTAATTACCATCTAAAGCCTAAAGTAAACAGACAAGATAGCACAAGACATATTTTCAAAAACATTAGTTTCGTCGAGAAATAAGCGGGCAGATCAGTCATCTCCCATGAAAATGATCTTTGAGTAATTCCATCATGACAAAACAACGTCGTTTAACGTAGATTACAACAGATTTCACTGAAAAACTAGCAATCAGTTAAATAAACATTCACATACCATCAAGACCAACCCGACAAACCGATTTTTTTCATTTGCCCGCATGCAGGACTAATCTTAGGATAAATCCTCCAATTCCCCGTATTTGTGCGCAATATAACGCACAATTTCACAATACTGACATTCCTCTCAATACCCTTTCAAAATATCCGTACAAAGTAATACGTACGACCACAAATTGAATCACGAGTATAAAATGTATCGAGAGCATCTAGTGTCCCGATCCTATCTTCCTCTTCCTCTCCCCCTGTTAGCATAAGAAACTTTTTTGACTTACCTTTTGTTAAACTTCCTTTGTACAAATTTGGTAATAAAAGCTGTTTGTGTCTTACAAATAAATAAATAATCTGTTGTCATCTGTGAGTCAAATGGCGCCTTGTAAGGCTTGAATATTGTCACCCGTTGAAATATAAATTATATGAAAATGAACGTTTATTTTTCTGCATGTCTTCGATTTTAGTCGAAAATTACTAGACCGATTTCACTGAAAATAGCACAGTTTATTCTTATTAGTGCCGGAAAGGTTTAGAGAATGGTTTGATTCAAATCCAATATGTAAAACTGCTGCTATAACGTTTTAAAATTAGTATGAAAAACATCGAACCCGCCATGTTGTGTTGAGATTAGCCTATAGATATAACACTCTGGTTAGCCACAGATTACATATTCAAAAGAAGAAGATTTATTTGTGTGGAATATTTTCAAAATGGAAAACACTAGTAGGTACATACTTAAGAACTTTATTATTTAGATATATTTAGAAAAAAAAATATATATACATATATATTCGTACAAAATAAAATATTCAAATGAATGTTTATTTGTTTCTTTGTTTTGGGATTGTAATAGTCATCACAGGGCATTAATTTGGCTGTGAAATCACTTATGGCACCCAAAAGATAAGCAAGAATTCACAACTTTATAACTTTATTAAAAAATATATGTATATAATCCCGAGCAAGGCCGGGTACACATCAGCTGGTATAAAATAAATAAAAGAATTATTATACACATTAGTTACATTAAAAACAGTCAAATAGAAGTTAAAAAAATGACTAAACGATATCAACCACTTCTTTAAGTCCAGGGCCATTTTCTTTAATGGAGTGGTTTCAGATATCTAGATGTTCGTGAGAAGTTTTTCCGTAGTTTCTTTCCTGTAATGGAGCGATGAGGAATGTTTTTTGATTACTTAAGTTCAGTTTAGGAATGATTTAAGCGATGAGACTGTGTAGGAGATACTTTATTTTAATTATAAGACTGCATGACGTGTACCCGGCCTTGTTCGGGATTTTTCACTTGTCATTAGGGTGCCATAATTGATTTGACAGCGAAAGTAACTATCTCCAAGTAAAGAAACATTCGTTTGAATATTTTATTTCATTCCAAACGTTTATTTTTTAAAAATCTAAATAATAAAGTTCATAAGTGGGTACCACTCGTGTTTTTCATTTTGAAAATATTCTTCCCAAAAAAACCTTATTCTTTTGAATATGCAATCTGTGGCTAACCAGAGTGGTATATCTATGGGCTAACCCAAATAATACATGGCGGTTTCAATATTTTTCATACTAATTTTAAAACGTCATAGCAACAGTTTTACATATTGGATTTCATTCAAACTACTCTCTAAACCTTCCCGGCACTATTAAGAACAAACTGTGCTCTTGTGCAGCGAAACCGGTAGAGTAATTTTCGATAAAATCGAAGATACATAAACATTGATTTTTATATATATATCTGAAAACAAATATTTCCAGTTGGGAATTGAAATTTAAAAAAAAATGTTTTTGATTCGTAAAAATAAACAAAAATTATTTGCATAAGCAGAAACATAAAATAATGCACAATTTTTTTATTTAATTTAAATAAAAACGCTTAAATATTGAGGGAGAATTGACGCCGCCATGTTGAATTTTAATAATATGATATTAGACAATGGTTCCATACAAAGTGCCAACTATAAATATTAAATGTACTTAAATAGGTTCTTAGTTTGGGTTTTTTCTTTCTTAAAAAAAAACCAAACTAAGAACCATTTGGCGCTTTCGACAAAAGTCACATTATACTAACAATATTAAAGATGGCGAGAATTCTCCTTCAATATTTACGCGCTTTTATAAACAAAGTAAAAAATTAGTATTATTATTTTCCCGTATGCAAATATATTTTATTTATTTTTATGAATCTAAAAACGTTTTTCTTTTTAAAAAAATATGAGGTTTTAAACCGAGTCCAACTGGAAATGTTTATAATATAAAATAAAAATAAATAAAATACTTCTCACACGTACTAAACCTTTAATTAAAAAGATATATCATTAGGTTTAGGTGAGTATTTTGACCTCAAATCCAAAATTAAATTTTGTATGAAACAGGCCGTGCAGACTATATAGAATAATTCAATCGATTAATGTATTTCTGTGTATTTCAGTAACTGTCATTACTTATTTATTTTATTATTTTATTTTATTTATTATTTATTATTTAAACGCCCACAGGACGTTTACATATAGGTACACCATTTTTAAATTTCATGTATAATAAAAATAGAAAACATGCACAAAAGTTAATTTTACTTGAAATAAGAAAAAAAGAAAAAACTGCAGCAAAGCTAAAAATCCACAGGAATATAAAGAAACAGAAAAAATAATAAGTCTGTCTTAAAATTAATAAAAAATAAGTAAATAATGTAAACAGTTGTAGTTAACGATAATTTATAAACAAAGCAAATAATTCGTTCATACTTTTTTCGAAATTTGTTTAGTTCAGATTATTGTCAAATTAATCCATATCATTTAAGAATTTGTTACTAAGACTGTGTGAGCTTTGAATTGGGGAATGCAAGCTGTAGTTGGAACGGGATATACATATTTAAAATGTTAATGGATGTCTTGTTTAATTATCGTTCCAGGATATTTCAGTAAATCCAGCATTTTTCTTTATCTTGCTGTATGTCAAACAAAGATTTTTGTATAACTGCGACAGCAATAAAACAAACGACCGCGGGATTCAAAATCATCACTCTTCATTTCTGAAAATAATGTATACGTAATTAATCAATCAAACACTGGAGTTAAATTATCGTCATAAATCACGCGCCCCCCGTAATCCGTATTTTTAGGTCGTGACAGCGAAAAGCGCGCTAAGAACCGCCATTTTACAACATGGCCGCCGAGAATGGACTTTCCCTGTCTGTACGGCGGATCATGTCGGATTATCGCCGGATTAAAAAAGTTGTCGTTGATGTTTTATTGTGATCCATAGATTATTTATTACATTTACGTGACGTTTTCGGGGAATGTTTTATTCGCTAAAAAGCTTTATAATATTGTCAATGTCGATTAGGAACTAACTTTGATGATCTTGTCTTAAGTTTTTAAGAACTTTAGTTTATCAATTAATACTTATTTATTTATTTACAATGGGTTTTTACACAATGTCCACAATGAAGTTCTGATACCAATCCTGATGTATGGCAGTGAGGCGTGGAATTGGCAGAGAAAGGATAAAAGTAGACTCAATGCTGTAGAAATGAGATCTCTGAGGCGATGTGCGGTAAAATCACGTATGATCATGTGCAAAATGTTGAGATTCGTAAATAATCCAATAAGATTAAGAAAGAGATGCTTATATGGTTTGGTCATGTAGAAGCGAATGAACGAAGAAAGGAGTGAAAAGAGAATATATGATGCGAATGTGAATGGAAAAAGAAGCCGGGGACATCCAAGGAAGACATGGCACGATCGAGTTAATCAAATACTTGAGTCGGGCCATGTCAGAAGTCGGAATAGCAGAGGAGAACGTATGAGACATTGTATGAATGTGAATGAAGCAAGAAGTGCATGCCAAGATCGAGTTGTTTGGCGCTACTTCCTTTCTTCCCACCCCTGCGGGGAAACTGGGTGATGGTTAGTTAGTTGGTTAGTTTTTTACAGATGTTCTCACTTATGTGAAAACAATCCAGTTATAAAATTTCTGTTATTGAATTAACTGAAATTTTATTTTCTTGTATATTACACAAATTACAAAACCAACTCAATGATATATAATACAATAGAAAAAGAGACACAAAGAGACACACAAGTGATACATAAATTAGCCCAATCATTGTTACATATTTTTAAGTAATAGAAGGATATTTTCTTATGAAACTTTACAAATTATCGACAAAAATATTTACATTGGCACACTCTATCTTATTATATAGTCGACACATTTGAGACAGAATACTTCAGTATGCAAAATTATTTCTGAAAGTATTCAGGTGGTATGTGCTATGGCGTCTGAAACAACAGGAATTATGTACATTTATTTCAATACTGCTAAGATATATATATTATCTAAATGACCGTGAATTATTTTGTATAAACATTTAAAATCAATATTTTCCTTCTAATTTTAATTGAATTAATGTTGAGGTATTCAAGATGTACGCCGTATGATCTAAGATGGTCATGTAAACCACATTTAAATGATAATATTCTTTGCTTTTTTTTAAACTGATTCAACAATGCTTTCATATTTGTAGTAATGAGGATTCAAAATAGAACTTCCGTATTCCAGTTTACTTCTGATTAAGACGCTGTAAAGGATTAGAATCAATTGAGGCTTCTTGAATGGGCTACATATTCTGTGGATAAATCCCATCATTTTGAATGATTTACACTTGATGTTGTTAATGTGTACGTCGAATATGAATATAGAATCGATCAACAAATGCCGATTTTGAATATATACATTGTATTATATATATAATAATAAATTGTTTATTTCAGCTGAACAGAGCGGTCAGTGCAATACTCTGTCATATAAAAGAATACATTAAAAAATTACACGATGTGGAAAATGAATATAAAAAAATAAATAAAATAAAAATAAAAAGGTGAACATATTTAGCACTTGTACTACGGTGGCTTGAGGGAAATTCTCCATCTATGGTGTAGGGGCGCGCCCTGCCACTGGGCGACGGCCTGGACAAGAGTGTTTGCCGATCTTCGGTAGCGCTGATCAAAACAGCGAACCCATGCACCCTTCCCTTTGCGAATGTCTGCGAGGCGCTGCATCGCCAAGGGAGACCGAACAGCGCCCTGTAGGCGTGGTTATATTGTACTCGGAGTGTGTCCATGACGCCTTGTGTATACCTTGTCCATAGTTCGCTAGTGAAAAAGCTCATGCAGTATGTCTGGAATAATTGCTTCTTTACTGGAGTACTTCATCTGTCGAATCTCAAGGCGAGCATGTTGGCTCGTACGCTCAGTGTTCTTCTTTGGCATTCTATGTCATTTTTATCATTTAGGTCATCAGTGATGACATGCCCCAAATATATTATTACACGTAGAATTTATAAATTTGGGTTAATACAGAATATAAAATTATATGATACATAGATTAGGGGCATTTTGGTGAGGGAAAAATCGAAAAGCTCTTTTAACTATGAAGGTTGTGTTTAGAAAAAAAATAACTAACTGGTATTTAAGTTAGGACGTCATTACTTATTTAAAAAAAAAGGCCTAGAGTTCCTTATTACGTTAGAATGTTGTTATCTGTTATAATCAGTGGCGGGTCGTGGCCTACCCCACTGGGAGATCAGCCGGAGTTTAAAAAAAAAGGAGAAAAAAATTATCACATCTGTAATTTCTATGTTAATCTTTTCCGTAATCATTCACATATTTTCCTAGATCTAAAGGAATTACATCAAGATACAATTTAATGATTCATTAAAGCGTCTGTGGCTTTTATTTTTTATGTAATACCAAACAAGAGTCCCTATGAGACTATGGCATGCCCAATTGGGGGTATGTTGTGAGCTGAAGGTATTGAGGAGGGGAGAGGAGACGGGAAGTGGAGGTGGGTTTACCTGGCTATTCAGATCTGGTTACCAAACACGGCTAAAAGCCATTTCAAGCTACGTTTCAATTCTGAATGGTGGTCTTTCACCGAGGCGATACTGAGAGTATCTTCCACTCTGGAACGTGCGCAAATATACTATATAATATTTTTAAATTAATTAGTTGTGAAACAGCACAAATTAATTAAACAAAAGTTATTTGCCCCCAGCCAGGATTAGAACCGGCCACCTCCGGATTCGTAGCCAAGGATCGTAACCACTAGTAGTAGGTTTAAAAAAATATTGTTTTAAATTTAAAAAGTCACCAATTTGCATGAGAAACTAGTTACGTTTATTTTTAAATTAAAAGTAACATTTTCAATGTCAACATCTTTTGTGTGATATAAAACACGATAATCAAAAGAAAAAAAGATTTTGCAAAGAGACTATTCCATTACATCTTCAATTAATAAAACCCATAGTCGCTGTGCACGGGCAGCTAACAAATTCCCTAATAGTTTGCGCTTCTCAATTTGCCACTGAAGCGATAGTGTGCTGTTTAAAGTACAATTTTCATAGTCCTCTTCACTAGGAGATTCTGTGCCGAGGTTAACTAGATTGTGAATAAAGGGGTTTCAGCGACTTCTATATTTCAACTTCCAGTTTTGGGTAGGGTCTTTTCAGAAATTTCTATGACGTTGTTTTGAGAATAATAGTCAGTTCTTCTTCTCTTAATTCCTTAAGCCAAGTAAAAACAAAGTATTGTAAAATAATACACAACTGCTGACCCTCTACAAATCGTAAGTGCGCCCCAATGTAGAATTTGGCACGAACTTTTGGTCGGGAGCCCCAAAATAGCTGAAAAAAACCTGTGTGCAGAAACGGGCGGTCTGTTCGATATATTCGCCTATTTTAATAAACGGACTGCAATATCTGGAGCACGGACGTCAGGTGTCCTTGTTCTACCGGTATTTTTTTTTTTTTCAAAGGAACTAGAAAGAATTTATTTATTTATTTATTTACGCCCTTAGGGCTTTTACATAAAACAAGTAAAAACAGTGCAGTACAATTATGAACATAGAAATAATAACAATGTGCAATGGCGCAAACTGTGTGTTGAGGAGTGAATACAATCAATAGTAAGTTTAATTATGATCGAAGCGCTGACAAACAGCTTTAATACAGTAATATTTGTACGTTGATATCCTTTCAATATTTATAGAATCGTCTAAAACATATTTATTACCAAGTACATGCAGACGATTCATTATGGAATTGAGTTCAGCGTTTGATCCTATATTGTTACAATGATAAGGTTACAATGATAAGGTAATTTAACGTAAATGATAAGGTATTTTAATGGAAGGTGCTCTGAGGAACTAGCATCATTGATCCCTTCGGCACTGGTGTATAGTAGGGAAACACGGCCAACATTTGCATACGGTTGACATTTGTCACATGAGAATGGGTCGCTTCTACGACTCGTTCTTCCTCCATCTTACAAAATGGGTCTCTTCAAGACCAAAGTTCACTCTTTCCCATCCTATAAAAGATTTTCCACACAGCATCCCCAAAGAAAAATTAAATACTGAAAAAAAACTTGCTGAAAAAAACAACAAAAGAATTGCTTTAAAAAATTATAAAAAATACGTACAAATAGAAAATCTGTCCATTACATCCCATTAATCTAAAAAATTGCTTCATTCTAAAAATCTTAAAACAAAAGAAACACTTTTGGGACGGGACCGTTTTCGACGGCCATTTTTTAAGTTTTAAAAAAAATTACCCGCAAAGTCTAAAGTTCCCTTTGCCATATTTAAAAACACTTCTTTCGTTCCAAATTCGAAATTCAAATTGCGGCCGGCGGCCACTTTACTAAAAGCTTTTTTTTTGGAGGGAATTGTATTCCAAAATGGAGAATTTCATTCCATATATAAATCCGGAGTATCTTGGATACCGAAATTGAGAAGACACAGCTGTAAAAATTGTGAAATTTTTTTAATACGCCACGGCAATGTTACACAACTTGCTCAATCTAATATTTTCGCAACGAATTTACCGCCATAATTACAGTATAGTCTGAATTTTGTAGCAGAGAAATGTTGAGGGTGCTGCGATCGTTTGAAATGTTTCAAATGGCAAAACAAAGATGGCTCACAGGTTGAAAGTAAGTTGAAAAAAGCGAAATGGTCAAAGAGAATTTTTTTTTTCCTTAACTAAAAGGTACTCATTAATTAGTGGTACTTCCTGGAAGGGGATGATTGTACACCATCTTTGCTAGATTTCATGGATGCTCTGAGGGAGTAGCGTCATTGATCCCTTCGACACCGGTGCATAGTTGGGAAACACGCTAAACGCGCGCCCAATATTTGCACACGGTTGACATTTGTCAAATGAGAACGGCTCGCTTGTGAGAATCATTCTGTTTTCAACAGCTCGGCCGTGGAATGATCTGCTGGCAACAACATAAGTCTCTTCAAGACCCAGGTTCACTCCTTACCATCCTCTAAAAGACCCTCCACACAGCATCTCCAGATGACATAGACCTTGAGGGAAATTATTTTCCTCATGGTCTCCTGTGTGGAGTTTTATTATTAAAATTTTTACGTGGAATACGGAAATGCAATTTTTTTGCTTTTATAAAATTAATGTGTCGAAATAACCAAACATTTGAGGATAGAAAAAAAGGCAAAGGCGAGCTGGTGAACACAAGAACGAGTCGTAGAAGCGACCCGTTCTCATGTGACAGTGTCAACCGTGTAAATGTTGGCGTGTTTCCCGACAGTGCACCGGTGTCAAAGAGATCAATGACGCTAGTTCATCAGAGCATCTTCCATTATAATACCAATACAATAGAACAAAGACAGCATTACCACCTGATGTGTGTGCTCCAAAGATTGTAACCCGTTTGATAAGATAGGCGAATCTATCAAACGGACCGCCCATTTTTGCGGCTGCCAAAATTAGAGGTGGCTGCCAAATTCTACAGTGGGGCGCACTTGCGATTTGTACAGGGTCAGCAGATGTGTACTATTATAGTATCTGTACAATATGCCCAGCTTCTGAGAGGCTAACTTTACTCTGGCTTCGAAGCAGACCCCATACTTGAGCTGGTCACTTAGGGTTACACCAAGAATATCACCGAAGGACTTGTTGAAGATTGGCTACCGACACGCCTAACTAGTGCCACCGCAACCGTGCTCGGGAAATCGATATAAAATCATCTTCAGTTAAGGCTATCAATTCGACATTGTTAAATTATCGATTTGACTTTTCTAGGGGCTCTGATAATTATTATTACACTTAAATAATGTTAAAAAACAGGAGAGTCAGCAGGTTATTTTTTTTAAAAAATTCATTCGTTACTACGAGTCATTCCGTATGATAGTTTTTTCATCATCTGTACGAACTTTTTTACATTTGAATGTAAAATTTACAAGCTCCGTATTCGTTCAGGACTCCAATGAAGATTTTAAAATAATTATGTTGCCTTTGGTCATCTTGTCCTCAGGGTCAAACATATATACTCACCGTTACAAATACATATTCCTAGGCAGTGGTGGCTCGTGGTCTAAATCATTGGGAGACGAAAATTAAAGCTATCTTATATAGTAAAGCGGTAGGGGTAGGGGTACGGGTAGATGAAGTTTTAACAATATTAATTCTTAACACTAATATTATTTCGTTCTTAAAATTACACCCAGTTTATTAGAATTGACAACCTCAAAACTTGACTCCAAACCATTCATGACCCCGAGCAATGACGGGTACACGTCAGCTAGTATAATTTGAAATTAACAAATTGTGTAATAATATAACTGTATCAAATAAAATTTACTTCGGTATTTGAATCCGCGACTATACTAAACAGATGATTTAAACATTTTGTTCAAAAAAACATTAAGTAAAACTAATTAACTACTCCTCACGCCGTGTCCCCGCAGAGATAGGCTGAGAGCATGTACTGCCAGACATCTCGGTCTCGGCACACTTCTTGCTTCATTTACATTCACACATTGTTGTTCTGACTTTTGATATGACTCGACTCTAGTATTTATTTATTTATTTGAAACACGCATTATTAAACAATAAAATGTAGGAAAGCTTTGACTGGTCAACTGGGAACGAATCCCGATTTAGGACAGTCAAATTGACAAGTTTAGTTCATATTAACTAACTAACTAACTAACTAACCATCATCTCCGCGGGGGTAGGCAGAGAGGACGGACCGCCAAACACCTCGATCCTGGTATACACTTCTTGCTTCATTCACATTCGTACATCGTCTCATACATTCTCTTCTATTATTCCGACTTCTGACATGACCCGACTCAAGTATTTGATTCACTTGATCGTGCCATGTCTTCCTCGGGTGTCCCCGGCTTCTTCTTCCATTCACATTCGCGTCAAACATTCTTCTTATACTCCTTTCTTCTTTCATTCGCTCCACATGCCCAAACCATCTAAGCGCCCCTTTCTTAATCTTAGTCATTACGCTTGCATTCTTTACGAATTTCAATATTTTTCACACGATCATACATGGATTTACCACACATTCGTCTCAGAGATCTCATTTCTACGGCATTCAGTTTACTTTCATCCTTCCTCTGCCAATTCCATGCCTCACTGCCATACATCACGGTTGGTATCAGCACTCCATTGTAGACTGCTCATATTAAGTGCCATTATACAAAAACAGAAGGGAAAAAAGCTAGTATTGGCATAGTATGGTAATATAATATATCTAGAAAAAGTATAATAAATAAGTGTAAAGAGATGTGAAGAAAAACACTTGCGAACGTACTTATGAAGAGATGAGAAAAACAAATAATCTAGAGTAAACAATTATGTATATGTGTTTGATAGGTACTGGTTGGTACTATGAGGAAAAAAATGCGTTTAAAATTGAGTATTAAAAAAAAAGATAATATTAATGAGCAATATTGTTAAGATTGAGTTACGTATCACTCAAGTTTTATGAGCCGACCACAAAACTTATGGATGCAGCCCGATTTGATTCACTTAATGGTGCCATTTCTTCCTTAGGCGTCCCCGACCTCTCCCACCTTTCACATTCGCGTCATACACTCATTTCTTCGTTCAAACCTCTAAAATTTAAGTTAAGATGTGTGTATTAATTAATTGTATTGTTGCAACTCATCCAGTTCAACGTTCCTTGCCGCGGACTCAGAATCAATGAATTGCCTTTTCCCAATCAACACTATTGATTATGGATACCATTCTCAATTGTCCAGAATGTCGAGACTTGTTAACTCAAGCCAGGGCTTTGAAAATTTTGGTAGCAGTCTAAATGATTTTTATCATTCTTTACGAAGATTATCATAAGGTATGTCTAAAATAATGGACTCTACCAAAATCTTCTTCAGGCTTTGACTTGAATATTCTCTCAAATGTATTTTATTATCCTATTTTTGTCATTGCTTCATTCATGTATTATGTATGTGTTGTTCTTTTTCTGTAGCTCTTGTTTATCTCTTTACGTGTTTTTTTTTCTTTTAATATTTTTTATGGTCTTTTATAGGATAGGAAGGAGTGAACCTGGGTCTTCAAGACCCCCATGTTGTAGGAGGGGGTGAAACACAAAGACCGGCATATCATTCCACAGCCGAGCTGTTGAACACAAGAACGAGTCGTAGAAGCGACCCGTTCTCACGTGAAACTGTGCACCGGTGCCGAATTAAAATAAATCCTCCAATTCCCGTATTTGTGCGCAATATAACGCACAATTTCACAATATCGACATTCTTCATAATACCATTTTAAAATATCGAACCGCAGTAACACGTACGATCACAAATTGATTCACGAGTATAATAATAATATCGAGAGCATCTCCTGTCCCGATCCTATCTTTCTCTTCCTCTCCCCCTTACTCCTTATTGTGTTTTTTCTAATAAAACATCATTACTTAACCACCTTTAGCATAAGAAACCTCCTTTTATATAAATCTGTATTAAAAGCTGTTTGTTTCTTACAAATAAATAAATAAATTAAAATACCGGTAGAACAAGGACAGCATTTCCCTCTGACGTCTGTGCTCCGTGCTATGTTTTTTACGTAATTGTAAATTCATAAATAAAAAATAATAATTTTATTTAAATTTCTCTTATTTAAATATAGAGGTGACATTGTTGGCCAAAGTGCTCGAATTTTAAAACAAACAATAAAATAATGTTAATTACACGCGTATCACATTTCGTCCCGTTTACCATGCATATTAAATTGTTAAGAAAATATCCCACTAGGAGAATAAGGCACACAAACCTTGTTTGTAACAAGCAATAAAGTTTATGTGAAATTTACGTGAGACACGTATACATAAATAATCTCTTCACCAAATCTTCCCGGAATACTTTAAGTACTCGCATGAATAATAGAATGTGATATTATTTGGGGAATTTGCATGGTGTACGCCGTATTCGTGATTTAGGAGTCGGTGCGAAAAATATTGCCCAAACCAGTGAACAGACAATCCCCAGAAGTGAGATCAATAAAATTTATCGAACGCAATGCGAACATTTGGATTAATTGAACTAACGATAGAATTTTCACTGGTGCACTCATCTCAACTCAATGTTATTGATTAAACCGACCAAAGAACATCTATTCATAGATACGTACTATCCAAACTGTTTATCGATTGGACGTCTGTGCTCCAAAGATTGCAGTCCGTTTGTTAAGATAGGCGAATCTATCAAAAGGACCGCCCGTTTCTGCACAGAGTTAAGGGTTTTTTTCAGATATTTTAGGGCTCCCGACCAGAGGTAGCTGCCAAATTCTATAGTGTGGCGCACTTGCAATTTGTACAGGGTCAGTGGTTGTACACTATTAAAGTATACGACGGCCTCCATGGTCGAGGGGTAAGGCTCTCGACTACGAATCCGAAGGTCGCGGGTTCAAATCCCGGCGTGCGCAAGTAATTTTTATTTAATTAATTTGTGTTGTTTCACAATTAATTCATTTAAAAATAATATGTAGTATATTTGCGCACGTTCCAGAGTGGAAGATACTCCCAGTATCGCCCTGGTGAAAGACCACCATTCAGAATTGAAAACGTTGCTTGAAATGGCTTTTAGCCGTGTTTGGTGACCAGATCTGAATAGCCAGGTATTCCCAACCTTCCTCTTCCCCTTCTCCTTCCCCTCCCCAATACCTTCAGCCTCACAACATTCCCCAATTGGGAATGCTATAGTCTCACTGGCTCCAGACGGTTGGGAGCAGTTGGGACTCTTGTGAGGTATTCATATAAAAAATAAAAAAAATCTGCGGGATCTGTATCAAGCATATGAATGGAGGCCTTGTTGGAAAGATTGCTTCCTTTCCCGAATAAACAAAAATAAAATTAATAACAACATTAAATACAATTAGATACGATACTGAACGTCCAAGTGGCTCCGGTTAAGTGAAGTCCATTGGTTTTCACGGTTAGATTCATTATAATTCGAATGCCGAATGTCAACAGATCATTATATACGAATATATATCGTATTGTAATTTTTTTGTGTACATTGCCAGGGAATATTTCTCCCTTTTCCTGTGTCAACTGCGGTTAGAGGTGCATAAAGGTGGAGATAATTGTCTCTACCCAGTGAGCGGGCTGCCTCTGCTACTGTAGGGTTTTGATTTATTTTTATTTCAAAGAATTGTAAACTATGTTTTATGTTCTATCGGCACTTGTGATGGCAATCTTCTGTTTAAGCCCACTCACTAAGGTAATTGAGGGTAAGAGATGAAATTTGGGCGGAGACGGAGGGGGTCAGTCTAGCACTTGGTCCAGTGGCCGAGGTTGGATATTCAGGGATTCGAATTCGATTCTAATTTGGAGTAAAATGTTTAGGCTAAATCTATTACATGTTTTCGGAGTGGAGGAATTTGATATACACGAATAAGATGCAGGAACAACACTGGAATATTTGGTTTACACGCAACCGCCACGGCAGGGCAGCATACTCGGTGCCGTAAACATCCGAACAAAGCCGAACCCACGGTCACATCGCCGCACAGCGAAAAGGAAAACGCCTTGAATTCGGGTTTGTATTTGTCCAGACAACATTATTATTACACTTCTATTGGTTGATACCTTCAGTGGTGGAACATTACTATTGTCTTCAGGGTATTTTTCCTATGTCCTATGAAAGAGGATATTTCTTGAAGACAGATGAAAGGCATCTGTCTAAGTGTAGGGGTCGACAACTTATCTCATCGAAAGCTGGGGGTTGGCACAGACCAATAAGGTTTTTTTTTTGTTATTTCTCCGAATCTTAACAAACGGATTACAGTTTATGGAGCACAGATCTCGGGTTCTTTTCAAGGATTAGATATTGTCCTTATCATTCGGGTTGAACACATTTTGCTTCAGTGCAATTCCGGTTCCATGTCATTGACAATACATTTTTAAAGGAGTAAGTTTTTTAATTATCACTGTATTATTACAAATTATAGGTGCATCACACATACTTAACAAGTGTTGTTTATTATTACTTACTTTACACGTGTAGTTTATTACAATATAATAAACTACACGTGTAAAGACTGAAAGTGGTATAAGAAGCTTAGGCCGTGAGGATGTATATATACTCGTATACAGTCTCCTTCCCGATAGCCTGAAAACTGAGAATCGAATAAAAACATTCAATCTCAAAATAAATGAACAAAATAAAAATATACAATATAAAATAATAATATGCAAGGGACTGTAGATCTTCCATACTGTTGGCAATCAGCAATAGTCCCTCGTATCTAGAATGAACGAAGTATGCATGAAGAATGAGCTAACGGTGAATGTAAGTAAGTCTAAAGTCATGGTGTTTGAAAGAGAGAGTACGAAAAGAGTATCAAATATAGTTGTGAATGATGAATATTTGGAGCAGGGAATTATGTTTACGAGAGATGTAAAGACTGATAGGGGTATTGAAAGAAGGGTGAATGCAGGAAACTCCATTAAAGATAGATTGTACGCGGTTGGCGCTAATAAAAAGTTGTCAAAAGAAGCGAAGCCAACAGTCCACAATGGAGTGCTGATACCAATCCTGATGTATGGCAGTGTAGCACGGAACTGGCAGAGGAAGGATGGAAGTAGATCGAATACTGTAGAAATGAGATCTTTGAGGCGAATGTGTGATAAAACAATGTATAATCGAGTGAAAAATATTGAAACTCGTAAAGAATGCAAGGCTGACGTAATTGTAATGAGTAAGATTAAGAAAGGGACGCTTAGATGGTTTGGGCATGTAGATCAAATGAACGAAATAGTGTAAGGAGAATATATGATGCGAATGCTAATCTAAGAAGAAGTCGGGGTCGCACGAGGAAGACATGGCATTATCAAGTTAATCAAATACTTGAGTCGGGCCATGTCAGAAGTCGGAATAACAGGAGAGAATGTTTAAGGCGATGTATGAATTTGAATGAAGCAAGATTTGGCAGTCCATCCTCTCTGTCTACCCCTGCGGAGAAAAGCCGTGATGTTTGACATTTGAAAGATATAGAAATGTACAATAAATTACATTATTTGACATACACTGAGTAATTTCTAATATAAAGGAGCAATCAGATTCTGAATTGAACTAAAAATGGGTAAACATAAAGAATATCACTAAAATATTAAAAACAGGGGAGACCGGGGACAATAGAAACAGGGGACGATAGAAACAGCGGCTATAACACCTGATTCACTTGCCCGAATCACGTGAGAGTTTGTCAAACTAAGCATCTCCAGGAGTTTCCAACGCTCATTCGTTACCTGCCGAGCGCAGTCGAGAGCCGAGGAGTATTCCTCACAGAAAAGTTTTTCCACCACCGAAGTAATATTTGGGGTTGATTGCAAAAGTGCGACTGAAGATACAAAAACGTAAGTGATTTCAATTAAATTAATTTAATTATTTGTCTATTAACTTTAGTTGGAATTGCTTAAATTATTTATATCGATCGTTGTTCAGAACATAATTAATGGTTTAAAAAATAAAATGGTGCGGGGACAATAGAAACAATGTACCCGTTGTGAATATTTTTTAATTATTGTTTATTTAAATTTTTATACCGTATTTAAAAGATCGAAGCCGGTTTTGACGTTCGAAGAAGCTTCCAAAGAAATTAATGAGAATGGGAAATCCATAAGGTTTGCAGCAAAGATATTTTTGATGAATCATGTAAGTTTGAGCAGATAACGAATCGAGGATAGTTAGATTATTCGAGGTTTTTTGTAAAGAGACTGACAAAGTTATACTCTCATTCCCCCCACACCGCTCGCACAGATGGCGGCCACTAGATCGGTCTGTGTATGGTCTTTCAAAGAGGCCATAAACTCGGCTTGTGATGTCGGATGGATCCAGGTGTGACAATGAAAATTTACGATATCCGTGGTATCGTTAAATCAGCTATTCCACTGGCTTTTACTCAATCAACCATCGTGTTTGGGTTTGATTGCACCGGGATTTACCCTTTCAATGGAGATATATTTAGGGATTTGGATTTTGCTTCCTCATACGTAACTGAATCGATTGAAGAATTAACATCGATTCCAATTGTACCTGAACCAAGTTAAGACAAAACATTAACAACTACTCCAAGCATTAGTCAGAATGTAACAGAAGTCTACAGCGATGACACGTTGTCAAGCACTTCAATAGATGCATATTCCCCGGAAGTCATAAGACCGTTCCCGAAATCACCTCCAAGAAGAACAACCGGTGACAACCAAAGTCTGCTATTTACACGGATACCCCCGAGGAAAACGCAATTCAAGAGGAACGCGATGCAAACACGAAAAGACTTGTCGAAAAAAATCTCAAGGAATTTAAAAATAAACCTAAAGTTGCCCGACAGCCTAAGAAAAGGAAACAAAAAGATGACAGCTAAAGTGACAGCAAAGAAGAGGATTGCGTATGTTTGGTTTGCTTAGAATCGTTCAGTGGCAGTCGACCTGGAGAACGATGGGTCCAGTGAATCGATTGTCACGACTGGTCACACGACGCATGCACTCTACAACAATTTAACTATACACGTCACAATTGCTTTTCAATCAGAATAATTTTTTTACTATTACTTGTTCTTGAATATTACTGTTTAGATTATTTACAATTACTTACCTGCTTGAATATTACTTATCGTATTGTTCCAAACATTGTTTCTATGTTTACTTTAGTTTACAATTGAAAAGTCATTAAATAAATCGGTTTTCTTATTATTAGCACTAAATTTCTTCAGATTCTAACTACTGTTTCAATTGTCCTAGGCATGGGGACAATTGAAACACATTCACAATCTTCTCTATTATTTAAATATCTTTTTGATGTATGGTTGTAGACCATACATAAAAAATGTCCATAGAAACTAGAATAGACATGATATCAAAATCTTACTTAAAGTTATTGAAGTATGTAATTAGCACGGAGAAAACAATTATATAACCCAAAGTGTTTTAATTGTCCCCGGTCCCCCCTACTAATAATAAAATAATCTTATTACTATTGGAACAGAACAGTTATGAAATTATCCAAATAACCGCTGACTGCCGACCGCTGGTTTAATACGAAAAAGGATAAAATATTGTAATGACATCAATGACAAATGCTTCTGGAATATATTTTATGGGAATACTTACGATGTGGGGGTGCTGCCGGATTTGAAGGTGAAAACTGTTGGAATATATTTGATATATTAATAACAAACGGTAGCGCGAATGAAAACGAGAAAAATATGTATAAGGGAAAACGCGAAGGAATGGAAAAATGCCCGTTTTTAATCGCAAATCCCAATTGTTTAATTTACGTTAGGAACTTTGAGGTTAAAATCAAATCCTCAAATTTATCCAATAAGTAAGTTTACTACTATACTGATTATTTGGAAGGACGCACACAACTTCTGGTGTCCCATACAAGGCTAGTGAAAAAATATAGGGTCGAGATTGAATTGCTCATATCTCCGGCCGTATGACACCGATTCGAATCATATTTTCGTTTTTGTTCTCAGAATAATGGTTTAAATGTGATTCTGTGAAAAAATCTTATAAAAACAACATTCCTGAAATGAAAAATATTTTTATTTGCAGTTTATTGATTAATAGCAGTTAATTCATTTAAATAACAATATTAAAAAATAAATATAGTTGTGAATGACGAATACTTGCAGCAAGTCGATGAGTTTGTGTATTTGGGAAGTATGTTTACGATAGATGGAAATACTGATAGGGATATTGAAAGAAGGGTGAATGCAGGAAACTGTATTAACGGAGGACTGAACGCGGTTGGCGCTAACAAAAAGTTGTCCAAAGAAGCGAAGCTAACAGTCCACAATGGAGTGCTGATACCAACCCTGATGTATGGCAGTGAGACATGGAACTAGGTGAGAAAGGATGAAAGTAGACTGAATGCTGTAGAAATGAGATCTCTGAGACGAATGTGTGGTAAAATCATGTATGATCGTGTGAAAAATGTTGAGATTCGTAAAGAATGCAAGGCTGATGTAAGCGTAGTGAGCAAGATTAAGAAAGGGACGCTTAGATGGTTTGTGCATGTAGAGCGAATGAACGAAGAGAGGAGTGTGAGGAGAATATATGACGCGAATGTGAATGGAAGAAGAAGCCGGGGACGTCCGAGGAAGACATGGCACGATCAAGTGAATCAAATGCTTGAGTCGGGCCATGTCAGAAGTCGGAATAACAGAAGAGAATGTATGAGGCGTTGTATGAATGTGAATGAAGCAAGAAGTGTATGCCAAGATCGAGTTGTTTGGCGGTCCGTCCTCTCTGGCTACCCGTGCGGGGAAACGGCGTGATGGTTAGTTGTTTTAGTTACCCTTTAAAACAATCAGGAATGTTCTCTGTACAAAAGATTTGATTAAGATCTGCATGGCTCTCTGCCAACCGCTATTAGAATATGGTATTATCGGATGGGGCAGTGCTAATGATAATATTCTTAGTTTAATTATTAGAACACAAAAAGGCATCACGAAAATTATACTTAAAGTCCCCGAAAGAACTACTAACTAACTAACTAACTAACCATCACGCCATTTCCCCGCAGGGGTAGGCAGAGAGGACGGACCGCCAAACAACTCGATCTTGGCATACACTTGCTTCATTCACTTTCATACAACGTCTCATACATTCTCTTCTGTTATTCCGACTTCTGACATGGCCCGACTCAAGTATTTGATTCACTTGATCGTGCCATGCCTTCCTCGGGCGTTCCCTGCTTCTTCTTCCAATCACATTTGCGTCATATATTCTCCTTACACTCCTTTCTTCGTTCATTCGCTCTACATGCCCAAACCATCTAAGCGTCCCTTTCTTGATCTTACTCACTACGCTTACATTAGCCTTGCATTCTTTACGAATCTCAACATTTTTCACTCGATCATACATGGTTTTACCACACATTCGTCTCAGAGATCTCATTTCTACAGCATTCAGTCTACTTTCATCCTTCCTCTGCCAGTTACATGCCTCACTGCCATACATCAAGGTTGGTATCAGCACTCCATTGTGGACTGCTAGCTTCGCTTCCTTGGACAACTTTTTGTTTTGCGCCAACCGCGTTCAGTCCTCCGTTAATGGAGTTTCTTGCATTCACCCTTCTTTCAATATCCCTATCTGTCTTTCCATCTCTACATACTTCCCAAATACACAAACTCATTGACCTGCTCCAAGTATTCATCATTCACAACTATATTGCATACTGTTTTCGTACTCTCTTTCAAACACCATGACTTTGGACTTATTTACATTCATCATTAGCTCATTCTTCATACATACTTCGTTCATCCTAGATACGAGGGACTGTAGATCTTCCATACTGTTAGCAATCAGCACTGCATCATCAGCATACAACAGGCAACATACTTGCAGACTACTCATTTTTGCGCACAAGCCCACCTCTTTCTATTCTTTCATACAATTATCCACGTATAGATTGAATAACCACGGTGACATTACGCAGCCTTGCTTAACACCTTTGTGATGTCAAACCACCCCGTAAAATCACCGTTTGCCCTAACACATGCAACGCTTCCCTCGTACAGCGATGCGATTGCCTGTATAAGATTTGTATTCACACCATACTTAGACAACACCTTCCATAATTTTTTTTCTGTCAACTCTGTCGTATGCTTTTTGTAGATCTACAAAAGCACAGAAAAGTTTCTGTTTTTTTGCCAGAAACTTCTCTGTGAGCATACGCAACGAGAAAATCTGATCCATGCACCCTCTTCCACTCATAAATGCGCCTTGCACATCCCATATTTTATCCTTTGTTTTCATTCGTACCCCTTCAATCAATATCCTACCATACAGCTTACCAACTGAACTTAGCAGGCTAATAGCCCTGTGATTTCCACATTCCATGCGTGACCCTTTACCTTTGTATAGAGGCATGATCACAGCCTTTCTCCAATCTAATGGGGTGTAACCCTCCTCTAGACACTGGTTAAAAAGTTTGTATAACCATGTGAGAATTATACGGCTATTTCCTTTAAAGTATTCAGCAGCAATATTATCGAAACCAACAGCCTTACCATTCTTCATACATCTAATTGATCTTTTAATTTCATCCATGCTAATTTCATCCATGCTAATTTTGGGAACATTCACTCCATCGTCATTCATACCTGACTCGCCACTGGAATCTCTATCACTCGGATTGCTTTCGAAGACCTCTTCAAAGTATTTCATCCATCTCTCTTTTATTTCTTTCTCATTCGTCAACATTTTTCCATCTTTCGATTTTATTACTTTCACACATCCACTTTCTGGACCATTCCGTGACCTTTTGACCTCCTTCCAAAATAGTTTAATATTTTCTTGGAAGTGGTTTGTCATTTTGATCCCCTCTTCCTCTTCCAGGCGTTTCTTTCGTTCTTTCACTCCATCACGTACTCTTTTCTTGCATCCCTTGTAAACTTCTTTTGCTCTATCCCTCTCTTCGCTAGAAGCACTGCCAGCCGCTATCAGAAATAACCACGCTTTCTTCTTCTCTGAGACCAGTGCTTTAATCTCATCATCCCACCATGCATCACCTTTCTTTCTACCTTGCGTACTTATTCCACATACCTCTAGCAGATTCACAGAGGCTCACTTTTATGTGGTCCCATGTTTCGTCTATGCTTAGACCGTCCATTACCTTATCATTCAGTCTCATCTCTACACAATTTTCATACTTACTTCTTACATTATCGTTTTGCAATTTTTCTATTTTGACTCTAGTTGGGGTCGACACCGTTTTCACTTTAGAGCGCCAGCCGCGGAAGAGGTTTACTCTCGACACAACCAGGAAATGGTCGGTTTCTATCTCAGCCCCTCTGAAAACTCTGCTGTCTGCGGTGACGGCTCTCAACCTAGAGTCAATTACTACAAAATCAATCATTGACCTCTCATTTCCTCTTTCCCACGTATATTGATGGATACCTTTATGATTGAAAAAAGTATTTGATACAAATAGGTTCCACTCTAAACATACTTCAAGCATTCTGCTTCCATTGTCATTCGTTCTTTTATCCCCAAATAAACCTAAAGCTGATTCAAAACCATCCCTTCTAATACCCACCCACCCATTCAAATCCCCTGCCATTATAATCCTTTCATTCATATTTTTAATCTCATCACATCGCTCACACCAGTCCAAAAATCATCTTTCACTTCATCGCTTTCGGAGTTGACAGGAGCATAGCAAATAACTAAAAACACTCTTGTCAACCCGATTTTGAATCTGATCCACATTATTCTCGGACTTACACATTCATATTGCAACATACATTCCACCATTCTAGGAGACAGTAACGCTGCAACACCTTGACAAGCCCTGTCTGTATCTGGTCTCCCAGACCAGATAACGAGCGTGTCATTATGCTGCATCGTACCGCTCGCCTTTTTCATACTCTCTGTTATACAGAGTACATCCAGACTTTTCCTTCCCATCGTATCACATAGTTCATTCATCTTTCTTTCCATTCCTCCTCTGATATTCCCCGTGCCAATTCGACATTGTTCACGTTCCTTCCTCCTCTTCGCGCTAACGAAGGTTTGGCGGTGTGATGGATAGCGAGCCTCATCGACACCTGGGTCGGCCATTCCCTTCCACGGACTACTTAACTACCCATAACTAAACTTAACATAACATAGCACAATAAAATATAGCTTAACACACTTGTAGCTTACCATAACATACTACAATCTAGCTTATAACTTAACATATTACGGCATGGTATGATATTCCTTATCTAACTTATAACTTAATATAATAATAATAACTTATCTATAACATATAATGATACTTATCTTATATTATATTTTATCTTATATTACACTTATCTTAACCTTAACACATCCTATCATAAAACACACACACAAACCTACATATGTAAACAATTGCTTAACTAGTGTAATATAACAATAATACTTAATGATAATAATACTATATAATACCATAATAATACTATAATAATAATACTTATCTAACATTATATCTTATCTTATCTTATACTTATCTTTAACCTTAACATATCCTATCATAAAACACACACACAAACCTACATATGTATACAATCACTTAACTAGTGCTAAAACATAAACAACAACAAAAAAGTTATATTAAACAGAATCCTAAGGCCATAAACTGTCTAATAACTAAAACTTCTACACAATTATCACTGTATCATCATCACATTACTTATTACAACACTCATTATTATTATGCGTATAGTCATTGTTCTTGTTATTGTTATTATCTGTCATATACCATAGGTCCCATGTCATCGGTCCAGGTCAGCACGTAGGATCACAGCTTAGGGGTGAAAGGGTCGGCGGGTGTTGCGGGGTGCGCGGGGTGCGGGTGTTTCGACGTCGAGGTGAACATATTTTGCACGTGTCCACGGTCATCGGCATCGGGTCAACGGTGCATCGGCAGCGGCAGCAGAGCGGCAGAGGGGCAGCAGAAGGGCAGCGGGAAGGTGGAGGTTTCACCCGAGCATGCAGTTCCGCACATGTGGCCAATGTTCGATATGGTTGATTTCGGCTTGTTGAGCTGCATCCAGCAAACGTATTACAAAACTAAAGTAAACTCAATATTTAAAAGTCGTTATACTAACCACACTAGGTATCGTAAAAATATTTTGAGTTAATTCACTAAGCCTAAACACGTTTATAACTATTTAGCCACACTTTTAAGGGAGA
>JAHDVE020002246.1:0-10822 GCA_022606495.2 Halesus radiatus | reverse complement strand
CATATTTTTGTTTAAAAGACAGCATAAAAAAGAGAAAAACGGCATCAATACAGCAGATATCAAGAAGACATTCAATCAAGGAGACCATCATATTTATGTTTAAAAGACAGCATAAAAAAGAGTAAAACGGCATCAATACAGCAGATATCAAGAAGACATTCAATCAAGGAGACCATCATATTTTTGTTTAAAAGACAGCATAAAAAAGAGTAAAACGGCATCAATACAGCAGATATCAAGAAGACATTCAATCAAGGAGACCATCATATTTTTGTTTAAAAGACAGCATAAAAAAGAGTAAAACGGCATCAATACAGCAGATATCAAGAAGACATTCAATCAAGGAGACCATCATATTTTTGTTTAAAAGACAGCATAAAAAAGAGTAAAACGGCATCAATACAGCAGATATCAAGAAGACATTCAATCAAGGAGGCCATCATATTTTTGTTTAAAAGACAGCATAAAAAAGAGTAAAACGGCATCAATACAGCAGATATCAAGAAGACATTCAATCAAGGAGACCATCATATTTTTGTTTAAAAGACAGCATAAAAAAGAGTAAAACGGCATCAATACAGCAGATATCAAGAAGACATTCAATCAAGGAGACCATCATATTTGTTTAAAAAAAAGCACAAGAAAGAGAAAAATAGAATCAATACAGCAGTTATCGAGGGGTTGTTCCGAAAATGTCTAAAAATACGTACAGTTTGGAAATCAGTAAATTTTTAACGAATATCCAAAATCCAGAACATATTTCATAACGAAATTAAAAGATTACGCTTTGAAGATTTTTGTCTTTGAAACATTTATTTATTCTTAAATTTAATTACGAAAACAAAAACATTAGTCACTCATCTCACTAGGACAATCCTGTGTTGCGATGAGCGGCCTTACAATTTAATAATAATCAGTAAATAGTAATAAGTAAATAATAATACATGAATAAAAAATAGTAAATATTAATAAGTAAATAAATAATAAAAATTAGGTAATAATAATTAAATAATGATAATAAGTAAATAACAAACATTAGTTCCTTACTACCCGTATAGAATATAAAAATAAATAATTAGTGGTATTTTTTGCGTTAATGACTTCAAAATATGTATTTTTGGGTCCTGAGCGTTAAGTTACTCAGTTAAAAAAGTTTGTTTACATTAATCAAGTCGTCTCTGAATATTTATTTGTGGGTTATAAATTCTTATGAGACTCCTTTCTCCTTTTATCCATTCTACATGCCAAAATATTTAATTAAATTATGTATTGTTAATGCAGTATTTATTATCAAGATGTATTTAAAAATAATTATTAAAAAAATACTTACAAACTGTTTACTTAGAAGTCGAATTAAAACCTGCGCATTTTCAAATAAAAAAAATAAAACATTCTGTTGTGGAATGAAAGATATTAAACTGCAATTTTACTTAAATTACATTAAATATGTACGTAGAATAAAATATCAAACACACAATAATAATTTTAAGACATTCATATTGAACTCTTGACTTTCAATGTATAAAATCCACAGGAATCGGGTATAATGCTATATTTTCATATTACATAAGATAAGCCTTAAGCTAAAGGCGCTGAATTCCGAACCGTTTCAACATCCAGTTGATTAAATTACTAGGTACCCATCCTAAGTGCAAATCAGTGTCATCACGATCATAATATTATTAAAATTCTCATCTAGTAAACTATTTTCCATTTTCTTGAATTTCCCCACTGGGCGGGAAAATAGCGCCTCTAGCGGCAATCTTCAGAAACGAAATGACTATGGCCTCAGAGTATCGTACTCCAATACAGTTTCACTTTCACATTTCGCCTTAGTTTTACTTTTCTTACTATCCTTTTGCCTCTCCCCCTTAATGTAGTAACAGGGTAGGTTCATACACACAGGATATGTAATTTAATGTTTGTGAAATACTGGGTCGCTGAAATCAGGTTGAGAGACTGGAAAATATTATAAATTAAAACACGTTGGTTTTAGTAATAGAAGAGTTAAATAAAACAATCCTCACTGTCGGAGCTCGATGGCCTGTTGGGTATGCCCAGCGTACAGTATTGCCTGCTTTTAACACAGCTTCTCTTAGTGACACAGGAACAGTATCATAACTCTTATGATACATTGAGATTGTATAGATGAATAAATAAATCAGAAGTTTTACTTTAAATACATATGTTTCATCTTATTTACTAATCGGTCAACGGTCGGTACTTGCAGCGAGTACCTTTACTCCATTATATTCGTTAATAATTTCATGAAGAATAAAAACGAACATCAATACGGAATCTGGAGGAACCGCTCGTGCGGTGATCTTATCGCGTATGTGACGCATGTTTAGGGACGGTGCCTGGTACGTTATTGTGAAACCTAAATAGAAGCACTAGACATTTACAATGAATTTGACCAGATTTGACACCGAGGACATGCTAACAAAATGCCTTCTTACGGACTTCTCGCGTCCTTGTGTACGTGGAATGCCGAAATTTGAGGGAGAGAAAGATTCTTATTTATTCAATCAAATCCATACATTTATTTCTTAATTTATATATAAATATAAGATTTTCATAGTTAGTGGAGCAATAATACATTTATACTGGTTGTACCGGGAAAAAACGTACATACCGTTTTGTTGTTGTTGTTTAAAACAATAAACAAAAATTCGAATTTAAACAAATAAAAACTTTCACATATCGTCAATTGTCCAATACTCCAAATACCTACTATGTTTCTATGCTTTATGTGAAAAAAAACACACACACAGGAGTGTTTGGTCAACGGAAATAAAAATGTCATAATTTTTTTTTACTAACAAATAATGCCAGGAATCACTGGTTACAGTTTGTTAGCTACTTTCTGATTCTTAATACAACCTGCATACACCGTTGCCGTAGTACAAAGTTTACTTATTTATTCCACCCTCATATATACCGACACGTACTGAATAAACGTGTTATATCATATAATAATATAACATCCGCATTTTGAGAATCCGATCGTGAGTTATTTTTCAAATATGCTGACGTACGCAATACTACCAAATGAGATTGAAAAATGAGATGAGAAATGTTGGAGATGGTATCAATTTTGAATATTTATGCTGAGGAATGCTTCCGTAAAACTTACTGTAAGCAATATTTTCTAAGGATTTATGTGCAATGTGCAATATTAGCTCATTTGCACGTTAGAGAAATATTAGATGAATGCAATAAGACGCATAATTAAAACGTATTCTCTCGGTGGTTTAATAAAACGAAATAAGATTAATAAATTATACGTCTTCTCTCGATTGTTTAATAAAATGCAATAAGATGCATAATTCATGGTTCCATGACAGTTCCCCCCCCCCCAAAAGTTCCCCCCAGACAGTTGACCTCCTGACAGTTGTTCCCTCCGACAGTAGATCCCTTTGACAGTTGATTCCTTAAAAAATTATTTCTGCTGTACGTCCTCATTTGTAAAGTAAGTATGCAAGGAGGATATGCACTTTTTTAATAAGTGCTTTTGAAATAATTTTTTTACCTTTTCATATCATGCATTATTTCTTTTATAACATTACATTACATTATTTCTCACATAATTTGAAGAATCCATTCAGTTAACTTCATTTTTTATGATTTCAAGTAACAATTGAAAATATCTAAACCTCGCAGGGTATTGTGGGTTTATCAGATACGTCCTATTAAAGAGTTTTTCACAAATTTGGATCGATAGTGTGGCATACCCCATACATTGTTCGATCTAGTATTCGTTTAGGGCAACGAAATGCAATCCTTTCTAACAGATTTGATGAATCAGCAAGACAATTCACAATTTTGAATAAGAATAAAGTGTCAGAAAATTTTCTGCATTTATTTGGAGCAATGTTATCAAACCGATGATCAATAATATCATACGATAGCTGTTTTATAATATATTGCTTAAAGATTTTCAATGCGTTCAATATTAAATTGATATTGAGAATTCCAAATTACTGAGGCGAAATCAAGTTGTGACCTTACTTTTTTTTTCTAAATATTTCCTTTCTATTGTATAAAATATAACTACGGCTGTCACAGCAATGTCAGTTATCTATTACGATATTATAGGTATTAGCATTGGTTGTTTTACATTAATAACCTAAAATCATCTAATATTAATTTTCGTAATTGATAAACCTTAAAATAATATTTGTTTTTAATTTATTTTAATAAATTATTAAAGCTTATATATCTCATTGTAATATTTAATCATCGGAGATGATAATATTAAGAATATTCTAAATGAAATACGAAACAGATATTTTTTTATAATGTAAATCAATTTTATTATTGCGAATTTAGCAGAACATCTCTTAGTAAATAATCACGCCCCGCTTGACAACAACAAACCTAAACCCGTACAAAACATATAGAAAGAAGGGGTCTTAGTTATAAATGTGAAAACATCACAGAATTCAGAATTTTAATTGTTTTCTGACTAAATCGGTTTTACTGATAATAAATCATTATTATTTTTAAAAACCCGTCCAAATTAGAATGGGGTGGGAATACATAAAATCATATAAATAAGTCGTCACAATATGGATTAACCACAGTTCGAAAATGGCCTTAAACGCCGAAACAGCTGTGACAATAATAAAAAAAAAACTGAAAATACTTGCCGAACTTATTAATAATACTATTAAATAACATTTACATTAAATTTAAAACTAAAATTAATGGAGTTCTTCGAATTAAACACAAAAACAATTAATAAAAAGATAGCAACCAATAATATGGGATTTAATGGAGGATAATATTGACAACTCTTGAATTTGAGGTTTGATATCGATGAAAATAGCGTAAAGTGAACTGGTCTCATTAGCTCGGTCACAGGTCCTGGGGCTCGATTCCTAGATGCGACAGATACCTTTTTATTTTCTGTGTTTTTTTTTTCGTTTTCGTATTTCATTTAGGTAATTGTTAATATTGTCATCTTCAATGATTAAATATTTGTTTTCTTTCCCCAATATGATTATTTTACTAGTTTACTAGATATTTATTGTAGATTTATAGTTACTAAATACGCATTTATATTTTGTCTGAAACTATCCCAAGATAAACGTTCTTGTGGCCGTCAATCCATTTAAAACATTTCCCGTCTTCTATTTAATCAACTTGATACTAACTAGCAATAAGTACTCGTGTATCAAGGATTAATCCTCATTTCCACTGGCGTCTTACCGCCTGCTTTGCAGCTTTATTAACGAAGTGATTAAAGCTTTTCCAGCCCTTATACAAGTACCCATATCTACCCTTGTAACCAATTAATTTTCGGATAACGGAGCCCCGCTCCACCCTCGCTGTACCTAAGTGAAATTTAGCTGAGTGGATTCACAAAGGCTCGGTTATGATCCCTGACAAAGTGCATGCCTTTATATGTGAATAATTTTTCAATTACGAATAACCATTTCCACGCTTTTCAATCCTGCCGGAGTTTTACGTATACGTTTACGGTGTACGTTCTGTTTACGTACGTTATGAAGCGGCAAATATTTTGAATAACGTTTTGTTTTGATGTATTTTTAATATTGTATTTATGAAGCTTATTTATTTTCATCTTTTACAACTCGCCACGTTTATAAATAGAATAAAAATACTTGTTATTGTTTTCTTTAAACGCCTACCTAATATACGTGGAAAACAATAATGCTCATCTGTTATGTAATAATTCTTATGTAAAATCATAAACTAGTTCTTTCTAGTTCTGTCTCCAATCGGAGGTTGACTATCATTAAGATAATCTTCATATGTGAGCTACAGCCCAGAACTGCACTCGTACCAGTCCGTAGAAATCGAAGGCAAAAAGTTTCATCACTTAAAAAAACTTTTACGTGAACAAGGCGTCAATAAATAACCATTTTTTGAGTAAAACAAATTTGTTTGCTGTAAAAAAAAAAAAATTCAACGGTATCTATTCTGTTTTGCAAAAGGCTTTAGCGACAAACTCTTGTTTGTCTTCAAAGTTTTAAATCACGGGCTCAAAATAAAAATAAAAATTAAAATACCTGTTCTTAAAACGATAGAATTTTGAGGTTTTATCTGAAATATAGATAATTTTTGCCATGCCTTTTTGTTAATATCTTTTAAAAGTTTCCTTATCGTCATAATCTGAAGGCTTTCTTGAATAATTTTTTTAAATTTTATTTTAGATATATTTTTATTTATTTATTTTTATTTTAAAGAAAGACAAATACGAATAACCTGACAATATTTGAAAATCTCATTCTACCATCACAGTAAGCGGAAGATGTTGCTTGTGTCGTAATGGAGGACTTAGCCAGCCGAGGAATTGAACTCACGACACCTGGGTGAGACCCAAACGGGATGCCAACTCGGCCACTATACCTATTTAACATTTTTATTGTCATCTGTTTGCTACGCTAGCTCAGGCTGTGTTATAGCAACTAGTCCATTTCGTTTAGTGGTAAAGTCAAATAAAATAATCTATTTTGTCAACATAATAACGTATGTTTAGTACATTATTTAATATAAAAAAGCGAAAATTACACTAAAGAAAACCTGCAGTCAAAAAAAAATACAGTCTCATTACAGTCCAATATAACTACAACACAGAAAAAGTTAAACAACGTAGAAATACATCGTTTTTAATAAATTTACGAATATACTAAATTAAATATAGTTTAGAATCTTTCCGAGCGATAATGATCAACAGCATCTGTTGGTTTGACCTAGAACCTAGTAATAATTCTCTTTCGCATACAGGTTCGCATACGTTGCATTGCGTTGATATTTTACGTACTTTCCCTTTATAAGGGCACACTTCCAGATGCTGTTTCTGAACACATTTGGAAGAGAGCTTTGATATTTCTTATGCAGGTGTAAGGATATTGAAAGAAGGGTGAATGCAGGAAACTCCATTAACGGAGGACAGAACGCGGTTAGCGCTCACAAAAAGTTGTCCAAAGAAGCGAAGCTAGCAGTCCACAACGGAGTGCTTATACCAACCCTGATGTATGGCAGTGAGACATGGAATTGGCAGAGGAAGGATAAAAGTAAACTGAATGCTGTAGAAATGAGATCTCTGAGACGAATGTGTGGTAAAACCACGTATGATCGTGTGAAAAATATTAAAATTCGTAAAGAATGCAAGGCTGATGTGAGTGTAATGAGTAAGATTAAAAAGGGACGCTTAGATGGTTTGGACATGTGGAGCGAATGAACGAAGAAAGGAGTTTAAGAAGAATGTATGAAAAAACCTCCCCAGAAAAGATAAATGTCGCCAAAAGGCCAAGGTGTGTTGTTCTTGAAGTATTTAATTAAATCATCTATGATATTTCTAGGTCATCAAATTTTCATACCAAAAACACATGATTTTGCATTACTTGCAATCTGAAAAGAGTCTCGGATATACCTACCCGATTTTTATTTATATGAGACATCAAGTCTGGAAAGAAATATTCAACTTTGCAATCATCATAAGGATAGCAGCCAATAATATGGGATTTATAGAAATGGAAGATAATATTAACAAATCTTGAACATGAAGTATGATATCGGTGTAAATGGCGTAAATTAAACTGGTCTCATTAGCTAAGTTGGTGAAGCGGTTACCCCGGATAGGTAGAGGTCCTGGGTTCGAGTCCCAGATGCGACTGAAATCTTTTTAATTTCTGTTGTTTTTTCGGTTTCGTGGTTCATTTGGGATGTGTTAATATTATATTCTTCAATGATTAAAATATTACAATGAGGTTTACAAACTTCAATAAGTTATAAAAAATAAATTGAATAACACATATTGTGACCAGAAATTTTAAATATAATTATTCTCACGATGTTTATTTTACTCTATCTTAATATCTGTTTTAACAAATTTGGCCCCGCAATACTATTTATGGCAAGTCATGAAGTAATTGCTTTTAACTAATGTGTTTTATTTATTGTTTTGTTTTATTTTTTATTTTGGAACATTCGTGGATTATTAACATTTTCAAATTTATAAAATTAACATTGGGAAGTGCGCAATTTTTAATAATCCAATTAAAAATGTTCACTAACCATCACGCCGTTTCCCCGCAGGGGTAGGCAGAGAGGACGGACCGCCAAACAACTCGATCTTGGCATACACCTCTTGCTTCATTCACATTCATACATCGTCTCATACCTTCTCTTCTATTATTCCGACTTCTGACATGGCCCGACTCAAGTATTTGATTCACTTGATCATGCCATGTCTTCCTCGGACGTCCTCGGCCTCTTCTTCCATTCATAAATGTTCACAGTATGCATAGTTTTAGGTTTGGTAATCACTTATCAATTGATAGAGATGCTAAATAATAAAAAAAATAATTAAGGGAAATAGAATATGAAACAAAATATGACAAACATGAAAGAAAAGAAAAAAAACAAGGCATCCCATAACATTTCTAATAACACCATAAGGAGTAAAACATAATATAAGATACATAGAAAGAAAAGAAAAAAATAAAACAAGTTAAAGAATATCTAATGACACCATTATTTTCCAAGACGTAAATATGCGAGGCTGTTTATAAAGATAAGATTTATGGATAGATATCGTCACATTCTATATCATTGTACAATCTACACATTCGAGATATTGGATTGATATAGGCAATATTGTTATTAAATAATTCAAGATGAAATGTTTTATCAATGCTTAAATAGGATATTAATTGTTTTTGTGTTCAATTCGTAGAACTCACTTTAATTTTTTTTTAAATTTAATGTAAATCAAATTTAATAATGTTATTATTAAGTTCTGCAAGTATTTTTAGTTGTTATTATTGTGACAGCTGTTTCGGCGTTTAAGGCCAGTTTCAAACTGTGGTTAGTCCACATTGTGACGACTTATTTATATGATTTAATTTACCCCCACTCCTTTAAAAATTTGGATGGATGGGTAATGTTTTTTTATCGGTATAACCGATTTAGTCAGGAAGTAATTAAAATTCTGAATTCTGTGAGATTTATATTATATTTATTAAAAAAGTGGCGTAATCAACATGCCAGAAAAACATTATACAAAAAAAATAACGATGAAAATATTTTTTAAGTAGTTTCTTTATAGTTTGCACATGTGCATAAATATTAATTGATAGCATTACCTTGTTTCACTCAAAAATTATTATTATTTTATGTGTTACCTTATTAAAACTAAATAATTATATTATTTTCGGGTTAATGTTTGTTTACACCTATAAACCACGTTTTCTTATTAACTTTATAATTTTTCTTTCGCAAAACACCATAATTTCTTCGATTTACCATTCGCTAGGAAAGTCTTAGCTACACTATGTTGGCGCCTTTCCAATGTATGAGAACATCATGTGTGTACGTCTGAAATAAAAACATTTATAAATTTAGCCATGTAATGTAGATTCAAGAAATGAATTTCTCACGTGGCCCATTAATAATTCTCCCAGAAGTGGACTTAAATGTGATCCCCGTAGAACACCGCAATTCTGTTGATAAATTAATGTTCTTGATTAAAATAAATCATTTTGCTTCTACGCAAATTTAGATGGAATGAAATATTAATATTACCGGGTTGATTTATGATCTTTTGAAGATAAATATAATGATTATGAAGAACTCTTTAATGGGAATACTAATAAATACTATTTTCACGTGAAAAAAATAATCATAATATCGCAATTTTTTTAAATTTCGCTAACCGGTCTTATTTCCCATTGAAATAAAGTTGGAAGGATTTTGAATAGGAATTTAAGCTTTGCCACCAGTTTTTATGATAAAAGAGTCAAAGAGCTTCAGCATATTTGTGCGTGAGTTTATTTTTGGTATATACTGTAAAGCAAGAATTATAGGTTTCATAGGCCTGCCTTTTCATACGATGAAATGTCCATCGATTGACTTGAGCAGAATTTTTTCTGCAGTTTTCTGAGCGTAAATTGTGTGATACAATAAATAGAATTTGCCTTCAAGTATGGAAAAAATTGCCCAGTGAAACAAAATGATTATATTCATAGGGTCTCTACACCGTATAATAAAGCTGTTGATACGATAAAAAACCGTAAAATCAGGATGCGGCGTTTTTAAAATACCAGATTAATTGTGAGTGGGGGTTTAAATTTCAAGGGTAGTCACGTCATTTGAGCTAAAAGACTTCCCATGATCGCATAGCTTGGAAGTATTTGATATTATGGAGGAGAAAAGGTTGGAAGTATATCTAATTTGTCAAGGTCAAAAATAAACCGAATACATTCCGCAGTCACGATGTACCGAAAACATTTTCGATAGTTTCAGATATTTGCGAGAATATGACTTAAAAGATAATAAAAACCCGAAATGGGATCTTGTAGAAAGATTTCTCTGCAAACATTACGGTATGTCGGCTTTCACCGTAAAATTGGTTTTATGAATAGAACGTATGCACATAAAAGCGCGTGGGTTTCAATAAAATCGCGCTTCGGTGAATCAGTTTACATCGGGCTATCAAATAAAACGTTTATTTGAGTTTGGAAAAGTTTGTTTTGTACCTACGTGAAGTTGAACTTTTAATATTTTGGATATTTGGATTATTGCATTGCAACAAAGACAAAGTATTTTAGTTTCTCACATATTTTAAAACAACGATCAATGAAAACAAAAACAACAATGATCTTGGTTGTTCCATTCTAAATAAACACCACATTTTAATAATAAATGCCTCCCCCCTTTCAACAATCATTAATTTTAGATAATTTAAATTATATTTATTTATTAAATTAAAACAAATTATTAAAAATTACTTTGCAAACACTTTTTTTTTAATACATAAATATCAACATTTTTCGAAAGCGAAGCTTTC
>JAHDVE020002245.1:0-15303 GCA_022606495.2 Halesus radiatus | reverse complement strand
GAAAACTGATTTTCGAGACGAAAGAAGAGATGGCAATTAGTATCCTATATTTCTAAGAGCTACATTTCTCAAGTGAAAAATGACCCGTTATTAGTGACATAGGTAACATAGTTCCACTTTTTCCATGTGCATGGCAGGCTTAGATATTGAAAGCACTCTCAATAAAGAATTTCAACGTATTTAAAATGTGGCTGTAAAAGGTATTGCTGAGGATTTTATGGATGGGAGTTGACCAAAATGAGCGAGTGCTAAGGGAACGTATTCAGTGTGAAAGTTTGGAAGAGGTGATGGTGTCGAAAGGTTCGATAAAGATGCACCCTGTGTTTAAGAAGATGTTATAATTTAACACTCCGTTTAGTTCAAGTGGATAAAGTGTAATGCGTTAGCGTATTTTAAGATAATTTGGGCACATTACTTGCCAAACTGAACTCCAACTTGTAGAAGCTCATAGTCACTAGCAAAGTGGAAGGTAGGAGATACAGAGGAAGATCAAATATCACAGGCGTCCGGAAGTTCACCATGCAGCGCAAGAGCGCGAGAAGTCGAGGAGCCTTATTGGAGTGGGGGTAACGATCCTCAGCAATAAGGGAACAACTAAAAATGTAGATCAAGTCACCTGTTTCTGAAGAGTACTGCTCCTCCAGTTTTTCCACGGCCTCGGCGTGTTTGAGTTCTGCCTTGTCCAGCGATCTCCTGATCTCCATGATCTGCCAGTCTGCTCTTCCTTCCGCTTTGTCCAGGTTCGCGGCGTACTGGGCTTCCTTCTTGCTCAGGATGGCTTTCAACTCTTCTAGCTATCGAATATAAACAACAAGAAAATTGATCATGATTGCAATGCTTGGAATACTGGCGGCGGTTTAAAAGGGTATGCTTCCAGCTGGCCACACCAGACAAAGCTGGTGAAAGTAACTCGTGAGGACAGGCTAGGCGTGCATTGATTAGAGGCTGCTGAGCTGAAGTAACCCAGACAAGGATGCCCGAAGACACCTTGTTGTAGCGATAGGTCTCCGACTGAAGGATTAGAAAGGGAAGAAGGTGTGATGAAATAATTACGATTGTATTGAAACTACGAATTCATGAGAATCTAAACAATTTAAAGAGGTAGAATCTTTCTCAGTAGGTCAAAGACCACCATTTAGAATCGAAACGTTGCGTTACTTAAAATGGTTTTGATTGTGGTTAATGACTAAATATGAAAAGCCTGATACTTCCCAATCTTTCTCTTCCTTATCTCATTACCCTTCTTAATTCCTTTATCCTCATTACATACCCAATTAAGGATGTCATATTCTCACTGGCTTCGGGACGTTGGCAGTCGACAAACTTGTGATCAGGAACAACGAGAGATGCGTTATGATGGGATTGATATTGGCCATCCATCATTCTTCTTCTGATTGTTCTAGGTATATGGCTTTCTTTTGTATTGCAGTGTTTTATTTTTGTAGTAGTAAGAACCTTTCACCCAGCACTCCGTAATACAGTTTCATGGTGCAAAGAAGATCTGACAGTTGACCAGTTGCCAATTAGTCTTCTCACAAAAACCACAATTAAGTCATTCTCAACTCTTATATTGATTTTATTAAAAATAAGTTCCATATCTTTAATATGGATTTGTTCGTGATTTAATGGGATTGCGTACCTTTTTTTGAGTGTCTTTAAGCTGTTTCTCGTGCTGTGTACACTCCTCTTGTCTCCTTTGCAGTCTCCCTAATTGTTCTGCTTTTCTGGCTTCATCAGCTAATCGAGCCACCAGACGAAGTTCTTTCTCGTCTAGTTCCTGAAAGTAGAAAGTAGAGAAATTAAAAAAAAATCTGCACCAGGTTATAATTACTCATTTTGGCAACAATAATTGATCAGCTGACAAGTTTAACAACACGACCATTGTGCTTGTCAACTGGTCACATTTTTATTAAAAGCAATGAATTGACAATCAGCATTTAACGAGAACTGTTCAAATGTGAAGGAAATTTGAAACATCTCAATCTTGGGATTGTTTGAATCCTCGTCACATTTGACAATAATGCCATCTGCTGAATTTTTGAGGCATCAGCGTTCTGTTTAATTTTGACTGTTTTGCTTGACGGCTTAATCAACGGCTTGGCAAACAATCAAATGTGATGGGCGTTCGGACACCCGGTCTTAAGTGCTATAGATTAAGCAAGAGTCATCACAATCCGTTAAATCAGACCTAATAACTCTTCAAGCATGGAGTACGTGATATTTATGCAATTTCTGATGAATTACCTTGGCATGCTGCTGCTTCATGGTCTGTATGGCGTCTTTCTCCATGACTAGCATGTTTCTCAGCCGCCGGGCCTCCTGTTCCAGCGTTTCTTTGGCAGCTTCAAGCGAACTGGACTGCAGCGCCTGCTGACGGAGGGTCCTCTGCTGCTCCAGCGAGGTAGCGCGGAGGGTTGCCATCTCCGTGCGTAGCTGCAATAAGATACATGTAATCAAATTAAAATAAATGTTGTCAGGTAACCAAAGACAATTCTCATTGCGTTATGTATTTAACAGATTTGATTCTGCCATATTTTTAAGACTTTCACGTTCCTATCGAAGTTCAGAATGACGCGTGTATGAGAGAAGTAAAAGTGTTGACCCGAGAAATAAATACGTATATGCATATATATTTTTTAAGTAAAAGAAATTTTCTAGATTGGTTTGATACAAATGTAGCCCTCTGCGGTCGGGGAATCTATCTATCTTCGGCACCTTTTTGTCGTCAAATAGACACGGGCTGCATCCATTTGAGGCTGAGTTTCGTCATCGGCTCACAAAGCTGAGTGATACGTAACTCAATCTTATCAATATTACTCAATTTTAAACGTTATTTTTCTTCATAAAACCAACCAGTATCATACATAATTGTAAACTCTATAATATTTGTTTTTGTCATCTCTTCGTAAGTAAGTTGTTAAGTTTCTTTCTGTACTATTCTTCACATCTCTTTATACTTAATTATTTTACTTTTTTATAGATATATTATATTACCATACAATGTCAATACTAGCTTTTCCCCTTCTATTTTTGTATAATGGCACTGAATATGAACTAAATTTGACTGTCCTGAAACGGGATTTGTTGCCAGTTGGAGAGTCAAAGCTTTCTTACATTTTATTGTATAATAACGTGTGTTTCAAATAAAATAAATAAATTCACACAAAATTCAAAGGTATAGTGAACGTGCAGTCACAATAGTAAAGAAAGATCCAAAATTTTTAACCGGTTGAACGCAAAACAAAACATAAAGATAGGAAAATGAAAACAGCAAGAAAACAGATCTTCAAGAACTGCACGATGAACATCAACTTTAAGATGGTTAATTCAATATTAAGGTTTTGAAAATAGTAAGGAATCTTTCATGATGGATATTTATTTAGTAATTACTAGAGATGAACTAGGCATAAGATTTGAACAGCTTTCTATATGGAATTTAAAGGTCAACGAAACAATTTTCAGAACGCTATGAAATTTGACACTGTATGGATGCCAGTAAATAGTCAATGAGCCTCAATCTCACTTTATACTCACCATTACTCTCAATCATACGAAAAATTAGAATTTTTGCTTGTTAGTAAAAAAAATCGTTTCTATATTTTTATTTCTCTTTTTTCTCTCTTTTTTTTTTATTGCCCCAATAAATAAGCGCAGAAAAAAGGTTGTATAATTACGGATGAAGTTGTGTTGTAACTACTGGCTAGTAATAAAAAATAAGGTGAAATTACCTCGACGACCTGTTTATCTGCCACCTCGCACCGCTTATCGGTGGCGAGCTGCATCTCTTGCAATTTACCCTCGGCCTTGCGGCACCGCTCTGAGGCGGCGCGCTGCACGTCCCGCAGCTTCCACTCGCAGTCGGCCAGCAACAGCTCCTCGCGCTCGGCGCCCTGCGACCGCAGGCGCTCGAACTCGGTGCGCCAGCTGCGCTCGCGTTCTGCGCTGTCAGTCTGCCGGCGGGCTGCATGCTGGAACAAACGAACAAACTAAATTAGCGGACTAGCGGGCTGCATCCCCGAGTTTCGTCGTCGGCTCATAAAGCTGAGTGATACGTAACTCAATCTTATCAATATTACTCAATAATATTATCTTTATCTGTAAAAGGTGTTCACTCGTAAATATCACTGGTGGATTGTAAATTAATTGACCGCTAGTTCAAATCCGGCTCGAAGGACCAAAATGTTGCACCCGAAATTACATACGAATTATGCAGATTTAGATGAACCTGTAAATGGACTGTGAAACAACTAAATGTCAGGCAACACTTTGTTTGATGAAATTACGTAAAATTAAATGTATTGTACAAACAAGGTATGGGAAGGAAAAGTCTAAAGTAAATCATTTATAATATACCACCTATCTCTCAAAAAGTAGTTCAAGCATACAAAAATCTATCAATTTCTTGTATTTGCTTACTGGTTGTAACGAAAACAACAACAGCGATACCTCAAGGTAATTGACATCATACGAAAAAAAAACTGGGATAACGATATTGTCCATAAAAACTTAATAACAAAAACCTGCTTCAACAATAGTATTTTTCTTTTTTGAATTTGAATTTGAATTTACTTCTATAACATTCCGATGATCTTCTTTGCTGATCTTACCTCTTCGTTGATCTTCTTCTCATGGTCTCTCTCCTTCCTCAGGGTTGCCGCCAATTCCTTCAGCTGATCCCTTTCTGGTAGTAGGATGTCCAATTTCTTCTGCAGTCTCATTACCTCTTCGGCCAGTTCGTCTGATCTTTTTTCTGCTTGGCGGATCTCATCTGGAAATTAAAATATAATACTGTATACGTTTCGTTGCTATGTTTAATATATCTTTTTAGGTTGAGGTGTTTCCCACAAGTTCAAATACAACATTGTCATCAAATGTCCAATCAATGCCGTCTTGTTATTTTGACATTGTGGGGGTTCATAATTACGACATATTTCTGCACTTTCGTGTCACTAGCCACCGCCTCCGCTTTCCTGCTTATCGTTGCAGCCAATACCCCCTTTTATATCGTTTCCTAGTGCCGCTTCCAGCAACAGTCAACACCAGAAGAAAAATAAGGGAAATGGAGAATGTAAATAAAAGGTCTTGTTTTTACCAGCGCGAGCTTCAAACTGCTCGAGAAGATCGCAGTTTCTCGAACGTGTGGCTGACAGATCTGCTTCCACGTGTTTCAGCTTGTGACGGACCATCTCCGCCTCCTTTCTGGCACTGCATACCTCGCTCTGGACCCCTGGAAACAAATAAAAAATATTTATAAGAAAACGGTTTTTTTAAAGACAAAAAATCCTCTGTTATTAATAACCCCACAACATTTTCTTGAAGGGTTTGTGGGATATAATGCTGCGTTTTAGCCAACGTTTCAGAAAGCGTTACAGTATCTACCATCAGGGCAGATGTGCAGATTGTGCTGTGTGTATTTATTTTATTTTCTTTTATTTGGAAAACCAATAGTTAACAGTAATTATTATGTATGGTAAATATATTTAAAAAATTAACTAATAATAGGCTTTAACTTAATATTTATAAGAAAACGGTTTTTTTAAAGACAAAAAATCCTCTGTTATTAATAACCCCACAACATTTTCTTGAAGGGTTTGTGGGATATAATGCTGCGTTTTAGCCAACGTTTCAGAAAGCGTTACAGTATCTACCATCAGGGCAGATGTGCAGATTGTGCTGTGTGTATTTATTTTAAGTATTTGCATTATTCAATTAAAAAAGATAAGTTACAAGTTTAGCCTATGAGGTTAGGACGATGGGAGGGAGGGGAAGGGAAAGGATCTAGTCTGTGTAGAGTAATATGTATTGTGTGAATGTTATTTATTGATTTTAGGTTTGTAATTATAAGGTGCTGAGTTGAACAAGTCGAACTCACTGTATGAATTGTTAAAAATGTGTGAAGCTCGGTGAATACAAGTGTTTCGTTTTGAGTTGGTGTTGCATTGTATATAGAAGTGATACCGTGTTGCGCGCTTAAACCCTCTTAAGGGCCGGCATTTAAAAAAAAAAACAAAAATTGTTATTAGTATGATAAATGTCGTTTTCCGCGTTGAGTGTCTGGTGACATCACACGAGACATAATTCAATACATTCGAATGGCAGTGCTGCAGTACTGCCGCGCCAGTCATTGTATGTACCGTGACATCACACGCTTATCGTCTGGCCGCAAATATCAACATTTTTGGTACTATTCGGATTTTCCGAAAATTCAAAAAGTTGTGTTTTCAGCATGCTCTAAATCATAGGTTCCCAAACTTTTTCAAATTTGCCATTCTTTTTATTTTCCATGCCCCCACTAGCCTGTCTAATATTATTTTTTTCTAAACTTGTTAACTTCAAATTGTTAACCCCTACCCCTACCCCTACTCCTACTTCAACCCCTACACATACCCCTACTCCTACTCCTACCCCTACTACTACTCCTACTCCTACTGGTATTTCCACCACCAAGGAATGTTAGTTAATATTTAGAAAACTGCAGTATTTACTTTGTTTTGTTTTTAAGCAGTTCAAATGAAGCATTCTGTGCCAATGTATTGAAAATAGGTTAACCCTTCGCCCCGCATAGAGAAGTGCGTTTCGCGGCTTGGCTCGTGTCCCAAACAGAAACGGTTTTCAAAATTCGGCTTCGTAAATAGACCACTGGATTTTTTAAAGACTTTAAGTTCCCACAAATCACAGTGATCGTTATTAAATATTTTGTTTATTTATTTTAGAAACAAATAGTACATGTATGAAATGAGTGATACACAATTTATAAGGTTTTAGAAAATTATTACAAAGATCGGTCTCTATGGGACATTCAGTAGATACATTTTACCAGGCGGGGTTAGTATAATATGCAAGGTGTGTTTCTTTTAAGGTATGAGGAGTGGGTAGAAATCTGGGGATCAGTGCGTCTAGGAGTAACGGACGAATTTATCCATCCCTTCCACTGCGGTGCTAAGCGATGGGTAGAGAGTCTGGCTGGAGAGGTCAAGCAGTCTCTCGCAACCGGCCAATTTGTGGGTAGATGCATCCGCCGCCAAGACTTCGATAAATCTCACCTCATGAACCCGGTCACCCCTGCTAAATCAACAAACGTAGCGAACCACTTGGGGTAACACAGAGGTGTTGGTTATCCATACCCGTCTCCCAAATTGAAAAGTGTACGTGTACCTATGTAACTGAATGGAGAGTTGTGATTGCGCATTGATTAAGTTACGAGTAATGTTTTTCTTCAATGAGGGTAGGGAGTAAAAAAGTATGTCACTGTAATATGTTTATATTATAATCTACCTTTTATTTAAATCTTTTTGTGTTTCACCCTTGGAGGGTGTATTTGGCCATCATTTCAAATTATTTGACAAAGGGAAGACAAGTTTCCATATTTACCGTTTTGCAAGTAGGTGCGTAAACAGCTATTGATAATTTGTGTTTTGGTAAATAAATATGATATTAACTAAAAATGCAATAATTTTGACAAATATCAACGAAACTTAATGATTATTTTTGATATTAAACTTAAAAAGAATTGTATCCCATGCATCTAATAAAAAAACTAAAACGACTAAATATATAGAAGAAAAAAAAAATGTCGCTTCACAATTGTGTTTTCCCGTGCAAAGGTAATGTAGTCCCGTCTTACAGCGGGCGCATATGAGGAAAATTCACTTTCTATTCGCATTCTATTATTACGATGGCCAATAATCGCACTTCCGTCATCACTGCCTCCATTTATCAGATCGAAGGGCTCATCGTCCGTAATGTCGCCGTCCTTTAATACAACGTCCGCGATAGAACTAAGATCCGACATGGTGAAATATATCGTTTTAATTTATAATAACGGGACAAACAAAGTAGATGCCAACTGCAATACACCGCTCTCAAATGGAACACGCACTCTTGTAAGGATCAACAAACGCATACTGAAGAACGCAGCTGTATCGCACTCTAACGGTTAATGTTATTTAAATTGACAAATTTCAAAATACATGGTAGAATTGGATGGAGTCGAGTTCAGACCTAGAAGAGATGAGATGTTGGACAGAGGGGAGGCAATTTTAGATAGGACTTGATAGAAGAAAGGGTATTTGTTTAGAGTAGGACAACCAAGGCATGTGTGATCTAATGTTCCCATTTATAGACTATGGAAAGCACAATCTGAGGAGTCAAGTAAATTATAATTATAATTATTATAATTAGTAATTATAAAAAGGTGGGAGGGAACATACCAACATTTTTCTTAAATGGCACTGCATTTTGTTCGGTTTGCTATAATTAAGTTTTAGAAAAATGTGTGTACCTTTTGTTTTGATTCAGACCGAAATGTTTTCTTTGATTTTCATGTGTTGGTGTAGGTAATGCGTAATGTAGACGGTATGGCGTTACGTTTGGTGTGGCGTTATTAAGTTTCGGAAAAGTTGCGCACTTTTGTTTTGATCCAGACCGAAACTTTTCGTTTGATATAAATAGGTTGTGTTTGGTTCCAGACCCTCGTGTGCAACGAGAGCTCCAAGTTCACCAGCTCGAACTGGTTCCAAGGCAGCGTAGACCTGGACTGTGATCTAATGTTTTCACTTCGAGACCATAGAAAGCACAATCTGGTGCATTCGTGTATTTAAATAAGTGATGAAATATCTTTTTTTGAAAAAAATTACTTAAAAAACCCAAAATATGAACCTAAAACCCTTTTCGTAAATCGAAAAACGCGGCTGGTGTTTAGCGGGAATTTCAACCTTATCGCCACCTGCATAATATAATAATAATATACTATGGAAATACCACATGAGAGTTCCACCTGCTTCCTACAGTCTGGAGCCAGTGAGACTATGACATCCCCAATTGGGGTATTTTGTGAGGCCAAAGGTAATAATAATAATAGCAATAATAGTAATGATTTATTATCTTTTTTTTTATAACAAAATAACAAATAGTTATATCCTCACTGGGATTTCCCGTGCTGAGGATTTCATTCACAAAATATTAAATTACATTTTATTAAAACGATGTTATTGAAAAAAAAAAAATTTAAGGTGAGGTGTTTGAATTTAAGTGCAGTTGAGTGGTTTCGGTGTTAGTCTGTATTTAGTATTAGTATATTTTTTATTTCAGATCTCACTATGTAACGTATCCAGTGTTTTATTTGATTTTTAAATTTATTATGGTTGTTGTGATTTTTAAAGGATAGTGAGATTTTGTTGTAGAGTTTAGTACCATAGTATAAAAAGTTTTTTGTTCAAATGTTGTGTTTGTGGTTACTTGTTGTATGTGTTTTTGACTCTGAGATCTAGTGTTTCTAATATGTGTGTTTGTTGTTATTTCTTTATTTGTCTGTATTTATGAATGTAAAGTAGTACTGTTTTAGATTATAATTGTTTTATTGACATAATGTTAAGTTTGTTAAAGATTTCGTCAGTGCTAGTACTTACAGGGACTTTAAGTATAATTTTGATGATGGCTTTTTGTGTACTAAAGAGTAAATTAAGAATATGACGGATAAGTCGACCTCACTGTATGAAGTGTTAAAAATGTGTGAAGCGCGGTGAAAAAACGTGTTTTGTTTTGAGTTAGTGCTACATTGATAAAAATTCTATTTTTAGCATCGATTGAAATTAGCAATGATTCTCGGGCGTTAATCCATTCGATTCATACAACCGATAAAATAGACAAATAGATGGAAACGTGTTTTCAAAATCAAAACAGTCTCGTTGAATGATTATTTTACTATGGCCTACGCTTTGCGCTTTGTTAGATTTTTGCGTGGGTAACTTGTGTGCGTTAGTGCCAACGCGAGGAATTTTACGGAAATAAAAATAAATAAATAAGCAATAAATATTAAATAGGTGGCGAAATAAATCTAATCTAGACACAGTGCGATCAACACCCAGAGTCATAAATTCTCTCAGTATCGCCCTGGTGAAAGATCACTATTCAGAATTGAAACCTTTGCTTCTTTGTTTGCGGGTAAACTATACATTCTTGTTACATACACTCACAATACATACTCTAGAAAATAAAAGAAAAATAACAGCCTTTATAAACCAAGTTTCAGGAGGAATATACCATTACTGCTTATGGCTCATAAACTCTTATTTATACCGGACATCCTGGCTGAAAAATGTTTTCATGTCCCTGATCAATTCACGTGATGGCCTCTGTTTCTTTCCAGGTGCAGAACCAACTTAACAACGGTGATGCCTCTGGGAAAACTAACTAGGTTAATTAACTGCCTCGCAGGAAATGTGGATATTTTCCACATGACCTACAACAAGTTTAACTACGAACTAGGTATTATATTATGTACCTGCTTGTAACCTTTAAAAAAAACTCTATACCTCTAATAAGGAAATTTAAAAAAAAAGTCAATAATGACGTTCAAACATAAATACAATGGCGTAGAATCTTATATATCAATAACTTTTTCCAACAAAGCATTAAAAACCTTCCGTCAGAGATTAAACCAGCATTTTACACAGACAATAGTTTAGGTAAATTTTTAATTAACGGAAAAGATATAGAAGACAGTTTAGGCCACTCAGGCATTTATTCACTTCAATGTAATGATTGCCCGGCGTTCTATGTAGGCAAAACGTCGCGTAATGTTAATATCCGTGTAAAATAACACTTAAGATGTCTAAATAATAATGGTTTCTCCGAATTTGCTAACCATCTCTTAGAAACAGACCACACATTCGATAAAAATACAGGCACTAGTTTACTGCATAAAAATGTAACCGGCATTCGATTAGATAACTTAGAAGCATTAGAAATAAGGAAAGCAAAAAACACCAATAGTAGACTCATAAATAATCAAATAAATTTAAATAAAAGTCCAATCCTAAAATTATTCCCAATAAACAAAGTAAATTCCCTTCCCGGTCAGCAGGTACCTGCTGATCTCCCACCCTTGGCCCTTCACTCGCCTGTTTGTATCAATCCATAACACATGTGCATCTTAGTTCATAGTTTAGTTGTATACTGCCCTGAAGAAACCCGGTCGGCTAAAGTATAAATAAAAGTGATGTAAAACAAAGTTATTGTTTTATTTTATAAATTATAATGTCACATCACCAAGTTACCGCTTCATATGAAAATATAAATACCAGTATTTTTTTTTTCTAAAGTTTGTTTACAGAATAAAATAATTTTCAAAGTTTCAATTTTTCAAAAGCCGTTAGAACGCTTCAAATCGATGGCCGGTCGGGTTTGAGGTAAGAATGTCAAATATCAAAACAAGGATGAGCATTACCGTGCATAATTTTATATTATATTCATAGTAAACCATAACTAAACATAGTTAATGACATTATGTACCTTTTTAGAAACTTTAACTCGACGAATAATAATAGTATTGAGCATCAACATTACCAAATTGGTTTGCTCATTAATACTCGAATTTCTGTTATTAACAGTAGTTTTTTAAAAGTATTGTACAACAATTATATAGCTTAAAGCCACCCAAATTAAGTTTAAATTTCACCAAAGCTAAAAAACTACAAAACAAAAAGGGAAAAAAAAATCTCCATACTAATCTAAAAACAGAATACACACGTGACGTCAGATGTTCCAAATACAATGGTGCAAATATAAAAAGGTGTTTTGATGAATTGATTATTTATTCACTTTTAAATAACAATTAATAATTACGTGGCAAAAGTTTTTTTTAATAAATTAAGCGTTTTTTAAATTGAATAATAGTAATTCATTAATAACGATTGGTATTCACTTTGTGGCGCCATCATTAATAAACGAATTAAAAAAATATACTTTATATTCACCACTTTATCAATATACGAGTACACAATTAGTACAACCGGCTTACAGTAAGACAAATTTGAAATTTTAATATAAATTTGTTATTCAATATTTTAACATTTTTGATTAATTACTTACTTTAATCAATTTTTGTTTATGTTTATAATTTGTCTCTTCTTACGTTATTGTGTTCTAAATTTTTATTATTCTATATATTCCCGATGAGGAAAGCATTGCTTTCAAAACGTGCAGATATATGCTTGTATTATGAAAACAAAGTATATTTTTCAATTAATTTTTGAATAATAATACTTATTATAAGTTAAATATTTTAAAAAAAGGTATACGCGATTATTGCGCCACTGTGTTCTCATAATGCATTTTTTCAATATATGCCGACAAGATATCTGAGTACCCCTTTCTTTCTGAACACTCTCCGTTGCTGCAGCAGCGAGTGACACATTCCTGGGCAAGGCGGGAGTAGAATATGGGGAAGGAGAAGGGGTACTTGCGTCAGAGTGTTTGATAAACAACTTAGTCCAGCCGCTTGAAGACAGGAATAGGTCTGACACACTAGTTGATGATGTTTTGCCGGGAGATTTGACGAAATTAATAAATAGTAAAATTGTGCATCCGTTTAATTATATTGTTTTTGTAATTTGTCAGTGTTGCCATGCTGCAAAAGCTTAATCAAATAATAAAAAGGCTTTGGTAGTGGTGTTAGACCAGAAGTTACCTTTTTAACGGCCTTTTCGAATCAATGGTTGCAAAAGCTTCCAAGACACTTGGATTTATACTCAGAACCTGCAAACATTAAATAAAAAGCAGTACTTCACGTATGTACGCAGTTCTTTAGAGTATGCCTCTCAAGTCTGGAATCCCAGGTAAGTATCACGCAGAGAAAGGATTGGGAAATTACAAAACCGTTTTCTACGATACCTCGATTTTCAGGGCTATCGTCCCCACTTGAATCATCGGGAGTCAGTCGCGTTTTTCGGGATTTCGTCACTAGAAAGCCTTTGAAATTCCGCAGACGTAAGGTTTTTACACAAAAAAATAGCCACCTCTGTGATAGATTGCCTTGAATTACTTGAACGAATTCAATTAAGAGTGCCCAACAGACAAACTAGATAAAACCACACACTAAACCTACCTCAGTGCAATACTAACTCAAAACAAAACACCTTTATTCACCGCGCGTCACTCATTTTTAACACTTCATACAGTGAGTTCGACTTATTCAATTCAGCCCATTATAATTTTAAACCTAAAATCAATAAATAACATTCACACAATACATATTACTCTACACAGACTAGATCCTTTCCCTTCCCCTCCCTCCCATCATCCTAACCTCATAGGCTAACCTTGTAACTTATCTTTTTTAATTGAATAATTTAAATGCTCAAGTGAAAACCTATTGTCAGCTCATTTTTTAAAAATGTATTTGCCATACATAATAATTATTGTAAACTGTTAGTTTTCAAAATAAAATAAAAAATAAAATCCAAACAATTATAGTGAATATCATAAACTGTTTCAACAGCCCGTGGCAAGTGAAACTATAACATTCCTAATTATTGCCTGGGGGCCAAGTCTGCATCTTTTGCATCAACTGACCCAAATGAAATCGGTTACAAGCAGATGTTGACAGTTTGGTAGTCGGTATTGCGCCAACAAGAAAGTTTGCGTTTACGTTAAGACACAAATCCGTAACGCAAACGCAAAAGATGACGCTGTGTTTATGAAAACTGTCACAACGTCTTGTTTAATGCCGATTTAACTTGCGTTAAGTGTCTTCCAGACGAACGGGCGGCCCAATACTAAAAAAGCCATGGCGTCGAAATGTTCGACCATCCGGTCGTCTTTTCCTAAAGTTGATAGACTTGACTTTGGGAAAGGCATGTCTTTTTATGTATTAGGCCGCCCGCTCGTGTGGAAGGCCTATATCAACATATGTTTGCTTTTGTGAAGTATAAAATGTTGGTTTATGTATTAGTTTTTGCTAGCGCAGAAGATACATACGTGACTCCCTTAAATCACGTTATCCGCGTTAAACGCTGTAAATGGTTCGTACTTATTTTACGATTCGAAAACAAAATAGAAGAATACAAAAAAAGAGTTCCTCCAATGCTAAATAACACCGTTCTTCGTAAAAATTCCTTAAAAAATATCGCGAAATTTTCGGGTCCTTACTAATTGGATATATTATGTGGTTGAAAGGAGTGAGAAGGGAAAGCATATGGATAAGAAGAAGGTGGGGAAGTACAGGGCTATTCGGATCTGGTCACCAAACACGGCTAAAGTAATTTCAAGCAACGCTTCAATTTTGAATAGTTGTCCTTCACCAGGGCGATATTGAGAGTATCTCCCACTCAAGGGTGTGCCGTAAAAATATTTTTGTTATCATTTATTTAATGCGAAATTGCTGAAAGGAATTAAATAAATAAAATAAAAAACAAGAAAGAAAAAGATTTTCTACGTTATTTTGTTTTTTTTTTTTTTTTTAAGAATGTTCGACCTCGAAAAAGTCGACATTGAATAAATGAAGTAATTTTTTAACAAAGTGTAGACGTAACATCCAAACATCGAAAATCTTGGCTGAATTACAACCTTGCTTGCAGCCGGTGTCAGTTATATGGCCGTGAGTTTTATAAGACAATAATGAAAATTAATTAAGAACCTGAACATGAAATTAAATCTATTATTGAGTATGGTATCATAGCATGGGGAGGTGGTACTACATCTGCACTAGACCCAATTATAAATTCACAGAAAACGATTATAAAAATAATCCTTAAGCTACCTCTAATTACAGACTAATTCAATCTTTAATATAATGAGAGAATTTGACATTCGGCAGATTTACGCTAAAACAATCCTCACTCATCTTTATATAAACACGGCCTGACGGCCTCCACGGTCGAGGGGTAAGGCTCTCGACTACGAATCCGAAGGTTGCGGGTTCAAATCCCGGCGTGAGCAAGTAAATTTTATTTAATTAATTTGTGTTGTTTCACAATTAATTCATTAAAAATAATAGTGTATTTGCGCACGTTCCAGAGTGGAAGACACTCTCAGTATCGCCCTGGTGAAAGTCCACCATTCAGAATTAAAACGTTGCTTGAAATGGCTTTTAGCCGTGTTTGGTGACCAGATCTGAATAGCCAGGTATTTCCCTATTTCCCTACCTTCCTCTTCCCTTCTCCTTCCCCTCCCCAATACCTTCTGCCTCATAACATTACCCAATTGGGAATGCAATAGTCTCACTGGCTCCAGACGGTTGGGAGCAGTTGGGACTTTTGTGCGGTATTCATATAAAAACTACTAGAAATGGCAATAAATATTTACTACAAATTCCTGTAATTCATACTACTTTTGGGCAAAGGAATTTTGGGTAGTTTGCGATAAGAATTTTGAACATTCTTCCATTTACCATCAAAAAATCTGATTAACAAAAAAAATTCGAATATAACATAATTTTTTTTAAATGAAAGATACTGCATTTGCCGGTCCACTTATTGAAATTCGAAGTTATTGATTTAATCATTTTTTCATAGGTATTATAAA
>JAHDVE020002244.1:0-49625 GCA_022606495.2 Halesus radiatus | reverse complement strand
AATGTTTTAACAGAATTATATATTATTTTTTTTGCGTTTAATTTCCAAAACTCCATTTAATTTATTAAAAATTGAATGTAAATCTAATTTAATTATTTTATTATTAGGTTTTACAAGCATTCTGCTGTTTCGGCGTTTTTAAACTATGGTAAGGGCACGTTGAGACGACTTATTTATATGATTATATTTACGTCCACCCAATTTCAATTTTGATGGTGCCTAAAATGATTTATTACCGGTGAAACCATTTAATTGAGAAAATAATTGTGATAATATTCTGTGAGATACTTACAGTTGAAATCCGTGTTCCCGCATTAAAGGCCAATGTTTTATTAATTGTTTTATAATGATGTGAATGCTATTGACTTATTTAAATGTGTTATATTATTTAGGTCTTGTGAAAATACTGAGAAGTGAGGAATAAATACTTTTCCTTAGTTCATTAATTATATATTACGATCATTCGATTCTCACAATAATAAAATACTAAAATAATCCCTGAACTTAATAATAACATTATTAAATTTGATTTAGATTAAATTTTAAAATAATTGTAAACTATAATAACAATAATACCTACGTGGCTAACCTTTTTAGCGCCATTTTTAGCGCACTAGAAAAGCTACAAAATAACTTTACATATTCACTTTAGACGGGAGAGGGGACATTTATTCTATCTTTGAGGATTGCTCTCCGGAGGGCTCATCGAAGGAGAGGATGGATTAAACCTGGGTCCGGAAGAAACCCATATTCTTGAAGGGAAGAAACCCAAAAGGCGATACGTTATTCCACAACCGAGTTTTTATCGTAAGACGTTATTCCCATTCTGAAAATGTCAACCGAGTACAAATTAATGTAATTATAACTTAAAACCACTGAACATGTAATTCCTGGAAGTGCGATCTAAACCGATTTGAAAGAAAACTCACATATATAAGATATTTGGGAAGTATGTTTACGACGCAATATGGAAAAGCTCATATGAATATTGAAAGAAAGGTGAATCCAGGAAACATGTATGTGAAAATATTATTGGAGGACTGAACGCGGTTGGCGCTAACAAAAAAATATCCAAAGAATCGAAGCTAGCAGATCAAAATGGAGTGCTGATACCAACCCTGATGTATAGCAGTGAAGCTTGGAACTGGCAGCGGAAGGATGAAAGTCGACAGAATGATGTAGAAATGAGATCTCCGAGGAGAATAAAGAAAGAAGAAATAAGAGTGTGGTAAAACAATGTATGATCGTGTGAAAAATATTGAGATTCGTAAAGAATGAAAGGCTGATGAAAGTGTAATGAGTAAGATTAAGAAAGAGACGTTTAGGTGGTTTGGGCACGTAGATCGGATGAACAAAGAAAGGAGTGTAAGGAAAATATACGACGCGAATCTGAATGGTAGAAGAAGTCGGGGACGCCCGAGGAAGACGAGAAATGGCAAGAGTCAGAATAAAGGAAGAGTTTGTATGAGTGCGAATGAAACAAGGAGCGTGTGCCAGGACCGAGTTGTTTGGCGCTCCATCCTCTCTGCCTACCCGTGCGGGAGAAACGGCGTTACTGTTAGTTGTGGCATATTGGAATCCTCATTACTACAAATATGAGAACATAGTTGAACCTGTTTAAAAAAATGCTAAGAATGTTATCTTTTAAACGTGGTTTTCATGACCATCTTAGATCATACGACGTCCGTCTTCAATACTTCAACATTAATTCACTTAAAATTAGAAGGCAGATGATTGATTTCATATTTTTATACAAAATAATTCACAGTCATATAGATACTATATTATGTCTTAGCAGTATTGAAATAAATGTACCTAATTCCTATTGTTTAAGGCGATGCAATGGGAAGTAATGTAAAATCGTGTGTATTCGGTTTGAGAATTTGTTGGCCTAGAAATATCATAGATGATTTAATTAAATCCTGCAAGTAGATCACGCCTTGGCCTTTCATTTAACCGGGCATTTTTTTGGTATGTCTTTGTATAAGTTTAGAAAAAAATAAAGTATCAGACATAAAAAAAAATGTTTAAAGCGCAAAATCTCCAACTTATGAACTCCTTTTCCCATATTTTCGAATTGTTCATTGTGGTAAATTAAGGTTTTTCGAATATGACCGTAAAACATATTAATAATTATGTCTGAGCTTTACAGAATAGAATAAAACACGCATTTTGGTGATGTTTTTTTGCGTAAATCGAAACATGCGGCCGATGTACAGCGGGATTTTCAACCTTGTAGCCACCTGCATAAGGAGCGCGTGATTTCATTAAAATTTTAGCCTGTGGATCGCCTTAAGGTGACATAGCACATTCCGCCTGAATACATTCAGAAATAATATTGGCTACTTTAATCCTCTGTCTCAAATGTGTCAACTATATAATATGATAGTGTGCTAATGTAGACATTTTTGTTGATAATGTTTCAGAAAAAATGTCCTGCCATAACTAAAAAAATATGTAACAATGATTGGGCTAATTATATTACATATCACTGGTGTCTCTTGTTTCCATTGTATTATGTATAATTGAGTGAGTTTTTGTAATTTTATGTTTTGTATATCCTTTGTCTGATTATTTGTAATTAGTGTATATTAACTGAGTTTTTATAACTGGATTGTTCTCACGTAAGTGTGAACATCTGTAAAACCCCAGTATAAATAAATAATAAAAAGGAAATAAATAATATATAAAACCTTTCGACTCCTAGGTGGTACTAGACAGGCAAACGAACTGAAAAAAAAAGATTTTTTTGGAGAATATGTCGTCAGAAAATAAGATTAAAAAGAGTTCTAGAGAAAGAACTGACATTTAAAAAGAGGAACATTAAAAATTACTATTTAGCATAAGCAAAGTTTTATTAGGAAAATATCGCATTAAATCACCATCAAACCCTTTCCTAGACAATCGTCCTTTTCCGCCAACCATTGTAATTATTATAATGTTTCTCATGTAAATAATTACATCTGGAAGAGCGCCTATTCACGAAGCTCGGCAATAAATAATACCAGGCGAATAAAAAGCCGACATGAATATAAACAGAAATTCGCAGAAATAATAATCTCTGTATTTGTTGCACGCAAACATCTTTTCATACGACACAAAGAGATGGACCATGAAAGAGAAGATCCCCATGGTAAAGACAGAGTACATATGTATAAGTTAGGTACTGAGGGAGACGAATCAACCAGTGCACTACAGATAATATTATATAAGATGTAAATTTGGGTGGTAAATAATAAATTATGTTATTTATTTATTTAGCTTAAAATAGAACACATGTACATTGGTTTCTAATATGAACATAATATCTACACACAAACATTTTTACAATTTAAGTCACAATACACAAATAAGAATTACAAATCAAACTTTAAAAATTGCGCCTTTACGTATTTCGTCAGTTCCTTTATAAATTTCAAAACATTTTCGTCTTCTTTTATATTGGCCAGTATTTCTTGGAAGATCTTCATGGCTCTATATAGTTATGAGTTTTGAGATTTTGTTTTCTTTCGTAAAAATATTTTTCTTCATAACAAAAAAAGGTATTTTGCAATTTGAAATAATGACATCCCAATTCGTGTTTGGTACCAGAAGACATTTTACCAGTATTAACTTATCCTTTGGAACCTAACCTAATAATAAATTTTCAAAAACAGTTATTTTATTTGATTACTGCACTATAGTTCCAACTGTATATGAAATTTTCAACTTGAATTATGCTAGAAGGCTAAATGACCCGTGGGGAGGGGGGAGGAGAAGAAGAAGTGGCTGGCGGTCCCTAACCAGGGTGTTACTGAGATGTCTACCACTAGCTTACAAAATGTTTGTAGACATTTTGAATACCGATTAATATAATATAATTATATATAATATAATTTAGAAATTGATATCTGAAGTGCCTACCTTCCTATGCCCATCACCAGGCTTAACAAAGGTATGCATGAACAACCACGACTCAGCACCACTACTTGTATTTAGGTATAAGATGGTACAATATGTTATTATCCAAAAAGAAAATTAATGTAACCGAACTTCGAAATATGAACAATTCAAAAAGCAAATTAACCCCCTAAACTTGGATAATGTTATATTATACCTTAAATGTATACTACCTGGCATAAATTTGGTTACTTTAATTATTATTCTAAAAACATATCTGTTGAATGACGTTTGTCGTTCTTTAATAAGTTTTTAATATTGTTTACATATCACCTACTACTTAATGCATTGTTTTTATTTATTTTTTATTACGTATATAAATACTCCTCCCATAACTATGAGCTACTGAAGCTCAACTTATGGAGAGTAGAATAATAATAATAATAAGAAAAAAAACACGTATTTTAACTTATTGAGATTATAATACGAATTATGTTACATATTTTTTTAAGAAATAAAAATAAGAAAGTCAAAATGTAAATTGCCCAAAAATAGTAAGATCGACAAAATGTGAAAAAATCCGAGGGCCGTTGGCATTCAAAAGGTTAAAAACGTGTTAAGGGGCTAAGATGGCCAATCTAGGTCCCAAAACCAGTGGTACCACTTGACAGCCAATTGTGAGAATGACGGATTTTTATTAGGATGTTTTATTTCATTTGTAAATACAGTTTATTTCATCCACGTGCCTTTGTCTGCTAACTGGCCAGGCGTTGCGAAGGTTCGATTAGAACAAACCCAGTTGACGGAAGGCAAAGCTATCGGTGAAATCACTATTTTGATTAAACGATTTACATTATGAAAACCAAAAAATATGCGTTGGATAAATAGAACCTTTTCCTAGAAATTCCTTTGATAAGAATTAAAGTAAATTTCTTAATTACGTTGTAAAAAATATAAGCGTATACTACTAAAAAAAAATCTTTTATCAATAGAAAATTATGAACGCATGTAAGAAACAAGTTTCTTACAAAATTCTTCACAAAATAAATAAAAACACGCTTTTAGACATTTTTAAACATTTCTAGACTCCGCTTGCCAAGCGAATTTTATGCCCATTACCTATATTCGTGGTGACATAAGACACACAGATCGTAGCAAATATTTTTGGCAGGTATATTTCTCTTAACAATTATGCATAAAAACATCATTTGAAGAGATTATCAGGAGAACAGAACAGTTTTAGACTCGCCAGGAAAACATTGCACAATTAAATGAATAAAATATTTGAGTACGGTAAAAATGCACGTAGCGTGTGTTCTATATATCTTCTATGCTCTCAGTCTTCCCCTGGGGAAATGGTGTGATGGTTACATTATCTAGATTTAACTTTTCGAAGCTCTCTACTTGGGTATAAGGAAAAAGTAATCAACTGAGATTTTCAAAAGCTCCACGATTTTACGATGTTCACGTATGTAATATTAACATTATTTTACGTTATGATTACTCTTCTAGATCTTTAATATATTAATAAAGAAATAATATTTGTGGTCAACGGGTCATTGGAAACATCTAAACACGTTTGGACCCCATGCGATTAACGGCCCAGGCACAAGGGAAATCCTTGTTTGTGTCCTGTAGTCCAATTTCATGCTAATATAAAGATGAATGATACTCTCTGACATAATAAAATTATCCATCCGATTTACAAGTCTCGCGAATTACAACCATTCATATTATAATCGGCGCCCGCTTCAATGGCCAGGGGAACTAGGCTAGAAGATACGGGAGAAGTTGTTGATAGTGGTCCAAATTTGCATTCATTCTCGAGAGGCTTGTTAGCAAAATACAAAGACTAAATAGATCAAAGGTCGACGAGTGAACTGCTGTAAGAGAAGGGATGTTGATAGGAGATTGTTTACTGTTTAACATACAGTTACCATACCATAAAATGGTCAGATGCGGATCAGTTTGGAAAATCAAACAAAAAAATGATTACTGGAACGTGAGAACCAAATCATTTAAAATCCAGTCCAAAGATTCTGATTAAATTTCTTAATCGTTCTTGGTTGGGATTAAATGATGAGTGATACAGAGCTTCCAGCTGAAATAGAAGTTTTTTTTAAAAACAGAAACTCACGCCCGCTAACTTGAGAGAAAGGTAACTTCGGTGCAACTTATTTGACAGAATTACTTTAAATGCTGTGAAGATGTGACAGTGAATTCTTGTACCAATCTACGTTGTTTTACAAATTAATGTTAAGTAGATACCCAAAGGATTTACACCAATGTTAATGTCCAAAGTTGGTAGAATCATCAGAAGCGATATTAAAGTATCATTATGCGAAGTTGGTGGTAAAACACCAAGTTTTATTTTCTGTGGAACTATGCTAAACGTTAAAAGAAATTATCGGAAACCGCGCGACCCGGAAAATGAAAGCGTGTCGTGAGAACTACAAGATGTTTAACCAACGCGGTCCATTGAAGAACATAATTAAAAATGTTCAATCAACAATTGCATCGGTAAGAGCATGTCTCGACACGATGACCGTGTTAGAGGAAGACAATAGAGTCATTAAACACTGCTACTCAGTTGGCTAAAGGAATGTTAACGACATGGACTACCTACAAATGGGGCGAAATGAGAACAAATGCCTTACCATTTTGCATGCTTTTAATGATTTTTGAACCGAGACATGCTCCGCTTGTTTACTACTCAATGTACTGTCCGAAGAACAAATTATTTAGCATTGTTGGGTTGTCAAAAGAAATTTTAAAAAAATCGAATGATTAGGGAGCTACTGTTATAAGTTGACATACGAGTATATGATCCATAGGTTCAAGGTTTGATAATATTCGTCCTGGTAAGAATACTCCCCGGACATATAAATATTGTCCAGGCTATATCAACAAGCTGGTCATTTATTCATAGAGAAAAAAATATAATGCATAATCTATTTATTTTAAAATAATTGTCAAAAAATCTATGTTAGGTGAGAGTGGTGATTTTGCTTTATCCATGTTATCCCTTATGTTGTAATCAGTGTTGAAACCTTATGTAGCTTGATATTATGATTATTATATACTAATTATTACTATTTACTTATTATTAATACGTAATAATAATAATAATAATAACAAAGCATTTATATAGCGCAGTTTTGTGTTGTTTCACTTCAAGTGCGCTTTACTATAAATAAATTTAAAAATGATTAAATAACTCCATTCAGTGGTATCCTACAGTGCTACTTTTACATTCTATTCTATTATATTCATTCTTAACATATTACATACATTCCTGCTAATTCTTAATACTACTCCTACAGTACTCCTTAGGTGCATATTCATAAAAAAAATACAAAATATTATACAGTATACATATATATGGCTATACAAAAATAACACATTCACAATATTACTACAAAAATAGTAACATTTTAAGACAGGAGTCGGGTTATGTTCAGCAATAACGGACTTCACATAAAAAATATATATATACGGAGGAAACCGAAACCAAACAACTACCAGAGGCTTGAGGAAATGACTTTTTATAATAAATAGTTTTGATAATTTAACTTCATCTCTTTATATGGTCTATAAATAATGTGTAATGATGGCCTGTCCAAAAAGAGAAAATAAATGTAAAAAAAATAAAAAAATAAAAAAAATAAAAAAATAAAAAAATAAATAAATAAATAATAATAAATTCATAGAATAGACGTAATATAAGAATAATATAAGAATAGGAAGTAATATTTGTACAGCGCCCCTGAGGTGATTTCTCACAAAAGCGGCGCTATAAAAATCATCCGATTATTATTATTAAATAGAAATTAAAATTTATAGACAGTAGGATTTTTTAAATAAGTTTGTTTTTAAAGCCCGTTTAAATTCAGTCAATTTCTGGATATTAGTAAGAGCTGGGGAAGTTTATTCCAAATGAGAGGGCCATTTACACGAAAAGAGCGATCATAGTAGACGGCTCGATTTGACCTTGAAAGTTCAATTAGACGATTAGTAGTATCTAGATCTGCTGATCTCAGAGTATGCTGTCTATCACTTAAGTCCTGTCGGATGCATAGTTCAAATATATAGGCTGGCGCCATTCCCTGCAATGCTTTGAAGGTCAGTAAGCAGATCTTGAACTCTATTCTTTCAGGGCATCGAAGCCAATGAAGCTGATCCCTTAGAAGTGGGGTTAGATGACAATATTTAGATTCACCAAATATCATTCTCGCCGCAGCATTGAAGACGGAGTGGATTCTATTGAATTGTTTTTGAGGGAGGCCAGCATATGCACTATTACAATAGTCCATACGTGAGACAACGAAGGAATTTATGAGTGATTTTGCTCCATCAGAGGAAAGACATCTCCTGATTGATTTTACCTGTCTAAGATGGAAAAAACCAGAACTATTATTATTCACTTTTTTATACCTACCTATTATTATTTACTTATTACTATTTATATAATTTTATTTAGTTATTATTATTTACATATTTTTATTATTATGCACTTATTACAATTAAATTATAAATATTTACTTTATATTATATGCATATTATTATATGCTTATTACTATTTACTGATTATTATTTACATATTATTATTTACTCACTACTTCTTGTTAACAAAAAATGTGGTCAACCTATGATTGTGGCTAATTGGAACATAGATACTTTATGATAGTTATTTGGGTTACAGTGAAATTATTATTGTTGTAATCTATAAATGTATGACCCCACTCAAAGATTTAGTGTAGATTTTATAGTTGTTTATAGTCTGAATAACTTTGGCGTTATTTAAAAAAAAATTATAATATATCGTTTCACTAAAATTGTAAAGCCGGTCATCTCAACACAGGACTATCCTAGCGAGATGAGTGACTAATGTTTTTGTTTTGTATTTTAAATTTAAGAATAAATAAACAAAAAAAATCAATTTTTCATGACTTACACAACAGGTTTACAAAAATGGTATTTTTTGGTAGGTTGATTTTGTTCCACCACGTATTCCTTCTTTGTGTAGCAAAGTATTTATTACCTATAGATTGTAGATAGTTGTATGTTCACCCGTGTATTTATTACCTATAGATAGTAGATAGTTGTATGTTCACCTGTGTATTTATTACCTATAGATTGTAGATAGTTGTTTGTTCACCAGTGTATTTATTACCTATAGATTGTAGATAGTTGTATGTTCACCCGTGTATTTATTACCTATAGATTGTAGATAGTTGTATGTTCACCCGTGTAATTATTACCTATAGATTGTAGATAGTTGTATGTTCACCAGTGTATTTATTACCTATAGATTGTAGATAGTTGTATGTTCACCCGTGTATTTATTACCTATAGATTGTAGATAGTTGTATGTTCACCAGTGTATTTATTACCTATAGATTGTAGATAGTTGTATGTTCACCCGTGTATTTATTACCCATAGATTGTAGATAGTTGTATGTTCACCCGTGTATTTATTACCTATAGATTGTAGATAGTTGTATGTTCACCCGTGTATTTATTACCCATAGATTGTAGATAGCTGTATGTTCACCCGTGTATTTATTACCTATAGATTGTAGATAGTTGTATGTTCACCCGTGTATTTATTACCCATAGATTGTAGATAGTTGTATGTTCACCCGTGTATTTATTACATATAGATTGTAGATAGTTATATGTTCACCCGTGTATTTATTACCTATAGATTGTAGATAGTTGTATGTTCACCCGTGTATCAGTGATACCTTGCCCGAATTGATCACGAAACTTAAAAATATCTGATATTGTTTTCTTTGGGATAATTCCCCTAATGGAAACCCACAACCTATTTCACATTCGGAAAAATTATCACAAGTAAACAGCTCACCACGAACACGTTCACGGATCTGCAAGCGCGAGTGCAATGCTGAAGGATTTATCAGACTGGCCACAAAACAGATAAATGGATACCATTTTTTCATTTATTTACAAAAATAAGAATTGAGCGTCCGAACAAATAAATATTCCGGGTAATCAATCATTCCCGTCTGAGAAAGCCAAACAGACACTGAGTTTTGTTGAATTTATGTGAGCTTATGGGATGAGCTAGCAATTTTATGATAAAGTTCAGTCAACATCCCATCTTAGATAAAATATTGGAAGTTGTCTTTTAATTAATTTATCGTTCTTATTAAATACCTTCGTAAGAAGTGTCGTTAAATACTTAGTAAAATTTCATCCTATGGTAGCTTTACTCTAATAACTAAACTTACAATACTTTATTAACCGCTCCCACAAATACAATAGAGAATCTAAAGAAAAGGCAGCGTTTGAGCCGGAACACCGGAATTAGAGCGATCACACGACTCGCCGTACACTCGGGGAATCGTAGAATGCAAAGTGTACATAATGTATGTACTGTGCAGGTACTGGTTGTATCGTACATCCACTACAAACAGTTGTATCCACACTTCACAGTTGTATAAAGATGGCCGGTGGCAGATGTTCCTGTCAAGTTTCGCATGGATGAAGGTTAAAAAGGTAGCGAATATTACAATTGCACGAAGCAGAAGGAATAGGATAGCAGGAAGAGAGAGAGAAAGAGAGCGGTCGATGAAAAAAAAAACTGGATCGCTATGAATAAATTTCTAAACGGCAGAATTCTGCCTGAGGGTGTTTTGAAGAACAGGTTAAAAAGTGGGTAAAAAATTACGATTTTTGAAAGTTTTTTTTAAGAGCCGAACAAACAGTTTACGGTCCTATACGCTTTTACCTAACAAAGGAGCCAAAACAAAGAGCATTGGTATAAAAACATCACTACGTTCACATTTTAACCTCACGATTTTATGCAATAATAATAATTTAATTTACAACAATCACATAAAATCACATGGGATCACATAAAAGTGAGCCTTTGTGAATCTGCTAGAGAGGTATGTGGGATAAGTACGCAAGGTAGGAAGAAAGGTGATGCATGGTGGGACGATGAGATTATAGCACTGGTCTCAGAGAAGAAGAAAGCGTGGTTATGTCTGATAGCGACTGGCAGTGTTTCTAGCGAAGAGAGGGATGGAGCGAAAGAAGTTTATAAGGGATGCAAGAAAAGAGTACGTGCTGGAGTGAAAGAACGAAAGAAACGACTGGAAGAGGAAGAGGGAATCAAAATGATAAACCACTTCCAAGAAAACATTAAACTGTTTTGGAAGGAAGTTAAAAGGTCCCGGAATGGTCCAGAAAGCGGATGTGTGAAAGTGATTAAATCGAAAGATGGAAAAATGCTGACGAATGAGAAAGATATAAAAGAGAGGTGGATAAAATACTTTGAAGAGGTCTTCGAAAGCAACCCGAGTGATAGTGATTCCAGTGGCGAGACAGGTATGAATGACGATGGCGTGAATGTTCCGAAAATCAGCATGGATGAAATTAAGAGATCAATTAAATATATGAAGAATGGTAAGGCTGTTGGTTTCGATAATATTGCTGCTGAATACTTAGGAGATAATATAATTATTATAAATTATAATGATTATATAATTCTCACACGGTTATGCAAACTTTTTAACCAGTGTTTAGAGGAGGGTTACACCCCATTAGATTGGAGAAGGCTGTGATCATGCCTCTATACAAAGGTAAAGGGTCACGCATGGAATGTGGAAATCACAGGGCTATTAGCCTGCTAAGTTCAGATGGAAAGCTGTATGGTAGGATATTGATTGAAAGGGTACAAATGAAAACAAAGGATAAAATATGGGATGTGCAAGGTGCATTTAAGAGTGGAAGGGGGTGCATGGATCAGATTTTCTCGTTGCGTATGCTCACAGAGAAATTTCTGGCAAAAAACCAGAAACTTTTCTGTGCTTTTGTAGATATACAAAAAGCATACGACCGAGTTGACAGAAAAAAGTTACGGAAGGTGTTTTCCAAGTATGGAGTGAATACAAATCTTATACAGGCGATCGCATCTCTGTACAAGGGAAGCGTTGCATGCGTTAGGGCAAACGGTGATTTTACGGGGTGGTTTGACATCACAAAAGATGTTAAGCAAGGGTGCGTAATGTCACCGTAGTTATTCAATCTATACATGGATAATTGAATGCAAGAATTGAAAGAGGTGGGCTTGGGCGCAAAAATGAGTAGTCTGCAAGTATGTTGCCTGTTGTATGCTGATGATGCGGTGCTGATTGCTAATTGTATAGAAGATCTACAGTCCCTCATATCTACGATGAACGAAGTATGTATGAAGAATGAGCTAATGATGAATGTAAGTAAATCTAAAGTCATGGTGTTTGAAAGAGAGAGTACGAAAACAGTGTGCAATATAGGTAGTTGTGAATGATGAATACTTGGAGCAGGTAGACGAGTTTGTGTATTTGGGAAGTATGTTTACGAGAGATGGAAAGAATGATAGGGATATTGAAAGAAGGGTGAATGCAGGAAACTCCATTAACGGAGGACTGAACGCGGTTGGCGCAAACAAAAAGTTGTCCAAGAAGCTAGCAGTCCACAATGGAGTGCTGATACCAACTCTGATTTATGGCAGTGAGAAATGGAACTGGCAGAGGAAGGATGAAAGTAGACTGAATGCTGTAGAAATGAGATCTCTGAGACGAATGTGTGGTAAAACCACGTATGATCGTTTGAAAAATGTTGAGATTCGTAAAGAATGCAAGGCTAATGTAAGCGTAGTGAGCAAGATTAAGAAAGGGACGCTTAGATGGTTTGGGCATATAGAGCGAATGAATGAAGAAAGGAGTGTAAGGAGAATATATGACGCGAATGTGAATGGAAGAAGAAGCCGGGGACGTCCAAGACGTGGCACGATCAAGTGAATCAAATACTTGAGTCGGGCAATGTCAGAAGTCGGAATAACAGAAGAGAATGTATGAGACGTTGTATGTATTCAGCCCTTTATTACAAAGAGTTAATTATTATTAATTTGCCAATCATATTTTAGAAACCAATAATTATTTTAATATAAATAAAGGTTTAAAAAATGTAAATACAACTACAAATGGTTTACAATTAGACAAATTTTAAATTTTAGAAATCAAAAAAAGCGTTAATAGTGAATTAAATTTAATTAATAATCAATTTTTTTTTAAAGAGCTATCACTTGAATTTATTTTTACATTAACATTAATAATAAAAATAATTTAGTTTTTAATTCCTGTTATAAATTTGTTATTCACTGTTCTATAATATTTTTTTATTAATTACTTACCTACTATAATAAATTTTTATTTATGCTAATAATTTGTCTATTCTTACATTATTGTATTGTATGTTTATCATTTGTCTATACTTGACATTATTATTTTTTAGTACATATTCTATGAAAAAAGGATCACTTTCGAAACATGTAAATTTGTGTACATTTTTAGAGTGGTGATTACAAAATAATTTTAAATTAATTTATTAATAATGACTCCACAAAATGAATACAAACCTTTTGAAGAAATTATAAAAGATTTAATTTATGTTATACTTCCTGAGTGTTATTAAATGGCGAGCCATATAAAGAGATAGAACGCTCTTCAACGCCGAAGCTGAATAAACATTTGGCCAGCAGATTCCGGCGAAACAATTGAGAGGAAAAAAAAAGAAATTGAAACATCCCACCGCACAATTGAATACAAGCAAAAAACGTCACTATACATTGATGGAGCAAGTTTTATTATGCTGCAACTGTTTTATTGCGAAATGGCGAATTTTTAATATAAATCTGCAGACGGAACAGATGTTTTACGTAGCCTAGACATTCAAGTCAGAATTAATTTAAAATAAAATATATTCTTGCGATTCGAAATTGGGAGACATTTTTTTTATTAACTCGAGTTATTATTTGCTGTTTGTCTTAGAAAGAACATAAAACGGTTCCCACGCATAAAACCTTCAAAGCCTGTCTCAGAAGTGTAGGAAGATTAAATATGGTATCACCAGTAGTTTCCTACGTGGCAGAAGCCATCACAAACTATTTTAACGTGATGGTCAATTGTCCAGAACCTGTGGAACAAGGGCATTGCACTGAGGAAAGTTGTGAGGCTTGGTGAATTCGGGGAGGACAAAAGAAACGGGAAAAGGAAGGTAGGAAAATACCTTTTTTACATGAATACCGCACAAGATTCCCAACTGCTCCCAACCGTCTGGAGCCAGTGAGACTATGGAAACCCCGATTGGGGAATGTCGTGAGGCTGAAGGTATTGGGGAGGGGAAGGAGAAGGGGAAGAGGAAGGTGGGAAAATATCCGACTATTCAGATCTGGTCACCAAACACGGCTAAAAGCCATTTCAAGCAACGTTTCAATACTGAATGGTGGTCTTTCACCAGGGCGATACTGAGAGCATCTTCCACTCTGGAACGTGCGCAAATACACTATATGTTATTTTTAAATTAAATAATTGTGAAACATCACAAATTAATTAAATAAAATTTACTTACGCACGCCGGGATTTGAACCCGCGACCTTCGGATTCGTAGCCGAGAGCCTTACCCCTGGAGGCCGTCAAACAAAGACTGTCTACAAAGATAATAATAATAGTGATGGGATGATTTGTATAGCGCTCTTTTTGTGAAAAATCACCTCAAGTGCCGCTGCACAAATATTACTCGCTAGGGTTTATTTTACTATGTACAAACATATACAGAAACAGGTACTCCAGATTAACAAGTTATATTATAAAGTTTTAGCTTGGGAAGATATTATTTTGTACGCACAAGATACAACATAAGAAAACACGGCACATTTCACGATATTGCATTATTTTATTCTTATTTGTTAATCATATAATTCTAACAATTAGAAGGTTAGTGGCTAAAGATTGTATAAGCGGTAGATTGGCTGTAATTGTATAGTTCGTATTTATTTTAAAATATTGTTTTTTTGACGAATTCAGGACTGAATAATAGATTTAAAATCTACCCGGGGTTTAACTGAAATTTTCGATGAAAATTATTAACGTTTACAAATATTTATAGTTATTTACAATAAATTACTTTAGGTGGGTACTAACCGGCTAGATTCGCTATATAATTTGGGTGTGTAACTGTAAGATTCAAAATAATAATAATATTTATTTATTTGAAACACACATTATTTAACAACAAAATATAAGAATGCTTTGACTCCCCAACTAGGAACAAATCCCGTTTTAGGACACTCAAATTAACAACTTTAGTTCATATTAAGTGCCATTATACAAAAGTAGAAGGGGAAAAAGCTAATATTGACCTAGTATGGTAATATAATACATCTAAAAAAAGTATAATAATTAAATGTAAAGAGATGTGTAGAATAGTATAGAAAAAAAAAACAATTGTTTATACCCGATAACTCGAGTATAGCATTATAATTAATATAGAATAATAGTTAAGTTAAAGAGTTATTATACGATTCCTATCTATATGACTGTCATGGATATGACTTTTCGAAGAGATGAGTTTTAAGCTTCGCTCTGAATTGTATCGAGTCTTTAATCAATCTTAAATCGTATGGCAGTTTATTCCAGGCTTTAGGGCCTGACACGCTGAAAGCTCGCTCACCGAACTTAGTATCTGGTATGCGCTTATGTTCCTTCAACCTTCCGATAGCCGATGACGTCGTTGATCTAAAAGTAAGGTTAAGATTCTGCAGTGGTTACTTAGCGGGGTGATAATAAGAGCACTTTCCACTCCGAAACGAGGTGTAAATATATATTAAATACAAGTGAAAATGAACATAAAACACATATCATACCAGTTCAGATTGGCTTAATCAATTTACAAAAGTATGTTTTATGTTAAGTATTATTATATTCCAGATACTCCGTGGCTTCCGTGTCGAATAGAAACTTTAACGAAACTTTGACGTAGACACCTACCTACACTTTAAGGCGCTCGCTCCTGCTGGTACTCCGGCGCAAGTATTTTTTGATTATTGCCATTTGCAATAAAATTCAAGAAAACTTTGCGGGCAGATTCTCAGTTATTACAGCCCGCATGAAATAAAGTACCGCGAAATGTAAGTACGGAATCCATGATATTAAATTTACTAGAGAAGCCCTCCGCTCAGTGACAATCATAGAGAATTGGGGCCATTTACCAGGGGTGTTAGTTGAAGTTTGCCGGTTTTACTCATAGATGTCGCTAGAGATATGTATACATTTCTATGATTTGGCATCTATGTCATATTTTTCTATGGACATTAACCTTCAAAAATACACAAGTTACATTCTGCCAAAATAATAGTGTCATAGTTGGTTACCTCAGTGAATATGTCGAGTTTCGTTCCAAGTAAATCGCATTTGCGGCATTCGTTGCTTTTCTTATTTCATCAAAAGAAAAAAAGCAGTTGAAGCTCATCGGTTGCTGGTAGAAACTTATGGTGAACATGCTCCAGTGATTAGAACATGTGAGACATGGTTTCGTCAATTTAAAAGTTGAGATTTCGATTTAACAGACAATGAACATCCTGGTGCAACGAAAAAGTTCGAAGACGAGGAATTGCAGGCGTTATTGGATGAAGACCCAACCCTAGCTAAAGTAGTGTAGAACACTCTCAAAGCATTGAATTGGGAAATATTATCGCACCCGCCGTACTCTCCAGACCTTGCCCCGTCCGACTATCACCTTTTCGCATCGATGGGACACTCACTCGCAGAGCAGCGCTTCGCCAATTTTGAAAAAGTCGAAAAATGGCTCGTCGAATGGTTTGCCTCGAAAGAGAACTTTTTTTTTTGGAATGGTATCCATGATTTGCCTCAAAGATGGGCAAAATGTATAGAATCCGATGGTCAATACTTTGAATAATTTTTTTTTGAGATTCCCTTGAGAATTAAGCGTTTTCTTTATTGAAAAAACCGGCAAACTTCAACTAACACTCCTGGTACATGCTTACCGTATTTTACCAATCGTTTTAAATAATATTTTTTAAAGCTGAAACTTGACGTACAACATAGAGCAGGTAATTACTAGAGATGCCTTTACACCCAAGGGGAAGAAACCAAAATAAGGGGAGTGAGGGGCGAGCATTTGATTTGAGAATAAATACATCCTGACGGTCGATAGGCAACTCGCATTGCACTGCAAAGAATTAGTATTTACTCATCGAAAAGCAAATCTGCTAATGATAGACTCGTCCATTTTACATTTGTTTGTAATTAATGGCAAATCTCCCTTTTCCCCGTAGCTGTGATAACAGATCCCAAACAGCCAATGAGTAAAACAGTAAATAAGAAAAAGGTTCTGTTTGTTTACAAAAACCGAACAATTGTTGGAGTATTTAGTTTGACCCTTTTCATAAATGTTTTAAATTTGCTTACCTCAAAAGTGGCTGCCATTTCGTATCATAAATTTTTTTAATTATATGATTGAATAAATAAAATATAATAAAAAAAACCCTTATCTGTGGAATGCAATCGATAGTTTGGATTATTATCTTTACCATTTCTATTTTTACAATGTTTGAATGGGCATGAAACCACAATTATTGTTGTATTCCTTAAAATCTTCGCCGCCAGTTAATACACGAATGATGACGTCATGTATTCAAGAAACGCTTGAACCCGCCTTGTGCCAAAATTAGGTTGTCAGGAATTTGCCACCAGCCGTCGAAATGCGACGCATATTTGGCTATTATGTCACGTTTATTCATTCGGACGTCAGTGACGTATGACGATTTTTTTTTATCGGTCAAGTAATTTTCGATAAAATCGAGGATAGACAGGCAAACATTCATTTATATGTATATCGATAGATTCATTAATGTAGCTACAAAGCAAAGTCATAAAATTTGTAAAGATATAATAATAATAAAAACACAAATCGAAGATACCTACGTAAAGGCCATTTGATAGATAACATAATTAGGATATTTTATTTATTGTAAAGTGCGTCTCGGGTATTTTTTTCACAAAAACGACGCGATAGAAGTTATTAAATTAATATTATTAGACCGCGGGCCCACCTGTGTTGTTTATGTCAATGGAACACAACGCTTTAATTGCTGTTGGCACCCCAACTCACATAAAAATACCATAATAATACTATGTACCTACAACTGCGAAGTATTCATACCCGGCAACTAGAAATACCTACCGACAGATGGGAATTTTTATGTGTTTTTGTTACAGTTTGGCATTAAACAAACACACATTTAGGAAAATAACGAAATTCGCGAATACTCGTAAAAGTGTCAAAAATAGGGGTAGAGGGTACTAGCCAACCATCACATTATCAAACTAACAATTTTCTTAAATTAGGAAATAATAAATTTAAAAAAAAAACGAAAAGACTTATACATAGCTTGGTAACTATCTAATTATTATTAATTAATTTCTTTATTTGTCATTAAAAAAAATGCATTCGATCTCGTAACTATTATCTAATATATAACGTCATTAAATTATGGCAGAAGTTATTATTTTTTTAACATTTCACACCTGCAAAAGTGTACAAGTACATCTGTAGGAGGTCCTGAGGGAAATAATTTTCCTAAAGGCCTATGTCATTTTTTGGAATGCTGTGTAGAGGGTCTTTTGGAGGATAGGAAGGAGTGAACCTAGGGCTTGAAGAGACTCATGTTGTAGGGGAGAGGAAACACAGGGCCGGCAAATCATTGGACACTCGAGCCGTTGAAAACAAGAACGAGTAGTAGAAGCGACCCGTTTTCATGTGACAAATGTCAACCGTGTACAAATGTTGGGCTAGTTCCTCAGAGCATCTTCCATTAAAATACCGGTAGATCAAGGACAGAATTCCCACCTAACACCTGTGCTTCAATGATTGCAATCCGTTTATTAAGATAGGCAAATCTATCAAACGGACCGTCCGTTTTTGCAGAGTCAGGGGTTTTTTTAGATATTTTGAGGTTCCAGATCAGAGGTGGTTGCCAAATTTTACAGTGGGGCGCACTTGCGATTTGTACAGGGTCAGCAGTTCTGTACTATTAAAGTATCTGTGGGTTCTGTACAGAACGCCCAGCTTCTGAGAAGCTAACTTTACTCTAGTTTCGATGGAGCCCCCATACCTGAGCTGGTCACTTCGGGTTACACAAAGCATATCAATGGAGGGGGCTTGTTGGGAAGATTGCTTCCTTTAAAGGAGACTAGATTGTCACTTTGATGACTTTTAGATGTAATAAGATTGTCATGTTGAGTTTAAAACTTAAAACAAAGAACATTGACATCAAAGAGTCACATTTAGCTGACATTTGGTTGTACAACTATATGTATTATGTAACATGGTTTACTCGGGCGATATTCAGACCTATATTAGTACCTTTAAAGGAGACTAGATTGTCACTTTGATGACTTTTAGATGTAATAAGATTGTCATGTTGAGTTTAAAACTTAAAACAAAGAACATTGACATCAAAGAGTCACCTTTAGCTGACATTTGGTTGTACAACTATATGTATTATGTAACGTGGTTTACTCGGGCGATGTTCAGACCTATATTAGTATATTCCCCTCAAGAATTTTGTTCTGAATATTCCGATCTCGTAATAGTACGCTCGTACCCATATGAAACGATGATGAAAAAACAGCACGTAGGAATTTGTCGGATGGAGACGTTAACATTGGGTTACTAAACTCATTTCAAATTCAGATCGCACGAAGAAACTCAAAAGCAATTATAGCCCGGAATATCTGAATAAAGAACGTCGGCAAAAATACACCCGCGTGAACACTTAACCCCCCACGCGCGAAGGGGTGCAATTAACCCTTTCCAGGAGGGCGGGTAATTAATTACCCGACAATAAATAAGTTATAACCGCGTGCTTGCGGGCCACGCGTAGGCCATAACATCTGCAGCAAAGCGCTTACCTGCTGAATGTAATGCCTCGTAAGTTATTACCTTAAAGTTATAATTATTATTAAGGTTGTTTTGGCTACCCACGTTGAATGGAGGTGGCGCCAAAATTTACTTGAAGATGTGACAGTCAAATTATGTTTTTGTAGTTTTTTTTTGTATTATTACTTATTATTTATTTATCTATACAATCTTAAAGTTATAAAATGGTTATGGCACTTTCCCCGTCTCGCTAGGAGAACCTGTGTTGAGAGCAGGCAAACTATACAGTTTACAATTAACAGTTTACAAAGTTTACAGTAGTATGTTGTTCATATTAAAGCCAACAATTAACAAATTTCAAAATGCTGTGTTGTGAAACCTTAAAAAAAAACTGAATGAAAGAAATTCTCACCGTTTGACAAAATTTATGAAAGTGGGGCTCGGTTAGCTGGCCGCTTTAATATTTTTTTTAAAATGTGATCAACACGAGGTTGAAGGAAACGGGAACTGATGGTGATGAGAAAGAGAAAGGTTAGGAAGCACCTGGCTATTCAGATCCGATCACTAAACGCGGCTAACGGCATTTCAAACAACGTTTCAATTCCGAATGGTAGTATTTCACCAGGTCGGCGACACTAAGAGAATCTACCACTCTGTATTCTGTACGCCATTAATTCTAAACTGTTCGCTGCATAACGTGCTATATCACGTTGAAGGTCATCCGTGTTGGAATGAAAGTGGTCATAAACCCTCCACAGCACTCTCACATAAACATTTCATCAACACTTTCGCCGATGTGTTGGCGTTTTACTGCGAGCAAAAAGTTTTCTTCTGTTTCATCTTCATTAAAAATAATATAGCAGTTACCATCCCCATATAATAATAATTAAATTACTTCCATAGCGCCGTTTTCGTGGGAAAATCACCTCAAGGGTGCATCACAGATAATTTATATAACATATCACTCAGACGTATAACTAATACCTTACAGCTAAAATGTTTGTAAATGGCTTACCAGTAAGATTTATAACTATTGACTTATAGCTAGGGATTAACTACTGACACTTAATTAGTAATTACTGACTTACATATATGGCTTATAGCCAGTGACTTACAACTAAAAGTTATAGCTAGTGCTAACACATATACAAACCTAATAGATATTTAAACCTAATACATATTTAAAACTAATGCATATTTATACACAATACTGCAAAATGACTTGCAACTATGGCTTAAAACTAGGGTCTTACAGCTAAAATACATATTCATAATATTATAAATACCGGTTATTATTATGGCTCGTGCTGTCAGTGGTAAAGCATACAAAAACAGAAGTGTAATAAATGTTATTGATATTAAAGAAGGTAATCTGGGCGGTAGAAGGTAAATAGATAGATAAGTAATTCCCTTGAACAGAGTACTCGAAAACACCACTAAGCCAATCCGGTCGTTATTCTGGATACGATAATTTAAAAATATGAATCTTTAGTTTTGATCTGAATTCAACAGAGCTGTCGATTTTTCGCAAATGTGAAGGGAGTTTGTTCCGAGCTGTTTACAACGTGACAGTCCGTGACATCTTTAGCAGTAATGAAAACAATTCACTTATACAGCGCAGTTTGTGATAGTTCATAAATAAATTAAAAATACACTTTGTATTCACCACTCTATATACATAGATATCTAGATGTTTCAAAATATATTATTGTACTCATATATTCCTGATGAAGAAAGCATCGCTTTTGAAATATCGTGAAGTGGTGAATACAAAATAATTTTTAATTCATTTATTAATTATGACGCCACAAGGTGAATAACAATCGTTTGAAGAAAATATAATTTACTTTGTATTCACCACTTTATTAATTCACATTTATCTTACACGTTTCGATGTAAGGGATGCTTTTTTCATTAGGAATATATAGAATACATATACTCCTGATGAAGAAAGAGCATCGCTTTCGAAACATGTAGATATCAGTATATATTAATAAAGTGGTGAATACAAATCATATTTATAGAAGCAAGCAATCACTTTATGGCTTGACATTATAATTTAAATGAAAAATGTTTTTGTTTTAAGCCAATTTATTTATATGTACATTCCTGAGGAGGGTTGAGTCCAACCGAAACCGGTCGAATGCAGAAATATACATATATATATAAATAAAATAAAGGGCTTAAAACAAAAACATTTTATTCATTTATTAATAATGACGCCACAAAGTTAACACCAACCGTTTGTAGAAAATTATACGCGATAGTTCACTTCAAGTGCGCAAATAAGTCAATTCCAGGTTTCGTTTATTCAATTTATTCAGTAAACATTTTACAGCAAATTCAAGCGTAGTTCTGAGTCGTCTGATATTTAACTAACTTGGCGCTGTAGAAATTAGTCAGGCATTATTATTATTTTATTATTCAACATAACTGTTATAATTACTGTACCCGATGGAAGATAATATCTACGGAACCCTAAACCAAACCCTTTCCGCCTAGACATATTAGCTAATTACGACAGCCAGGACGAAGGCTGGCTTTAATAAAATTAATGCGTTGTTAGTTAATACCTAAAACAAAGGGGTAGATTTAATTTTAGGGTTGAATAAAATGCGTCACCGTTATTTCACAACATTAGAAAATCTTATCATTATTTGAATATATTTAACAAAAATTGTAAATAAGCACTTTCATTTAAAAAACCACCCTGGTTATTTAAGAACCAGTATTAGCAATTTATTGATTTCAGCGGATCTGATTAAATTGTTTATTACGGATCAATTCAACACGACTTATCGTACATTATTTGATTATACCCCCATCTGTGCTTTTACATGAATTTTAGGACATAAAGCAATGAACAATTTTTTTAAACGTTTAGCAGTGACCTAAAGTAGAAAACTAAAACAATATTATAACACAAATCATTAACGCTATATTATCCAAACTAAATACAATAGGATTCATGAAAGTGCTGGTATAGATGACGCTTTACTGTATAAATGAAGTCGGCAAATACATCTATCATACTATTGAGATTAACGAATGAGACGGATAGTTTGTTGTATAAGTGTTAAATGTTACAGTTTGTTTTGTATTCCTAGTCGGTACATTTAATTTAATAGTACCGAGGATGGCGGGGCTGTCAATTAGGTTGCTATTGATTCTGTAATATATATATCTTATTATATCTATATATATAATAATATATATATATCTTATTATATCTATATATATAATACTATATATAATATAATATCTACTTTGTAGAGTGAGGACTAAAAGAAAAAGTTTTAAACACGCATTGAATTGATGTCGACACTCGAACCAATTAATAAAATAATCGATTGAATTGGTCAGCATGGTTCAAGTAGATATTAACGACTATATAATTTAATATGACCAAGGAGCTTTCATACTAAAGTGTTATAGAAATATTGCGAAATGTACACTTTTTACTTCAACAAACAGCGAAAATGTAATGACTACAACCGATACAAATATAATGAGAGTTTTACATAATTAACCGCATTCAATATCATATACCTACGAGAGCTACTCGTTCCAAAATCCTGTTTAAATGTAACAACACCAGGGCTGAGCATTACAAACACTCACTTGTACCTAGATTACATGAAGTTAGTAATAGATACGCATGTGGCGGATCTATTTAACTGGACGAAAGGTAAGTACAAGAAGACTATACTATACTGTCGTATATTTTCAATCAATATTAATTTAATCTAAGTTTGCTATATTCTTTATATGTACTTATATATTTTACTTTTATATCCTTCATGAACTTTTATTCATTAATTTCTTTGACTCTCTGATGTCATTGTACGACCTAATGCCACATTTAATAGTTACTTTTTAAAATTGTTTGTGCTATAAGGCTGTAGTTAACTGTGATATGCAGTTATTGTTTATGCTACGTTTATACGGTCGTTTATTATATTAAATAAATAATAAAGAAATCTGACAAGATTATTCCACATTCCTGAATAAAACAATTTACATCAGACAGACTTTATTAACTTTTATATTTCTTGAAAAACTTCATCAGCTTTATGGCGCACAACTTTAAACAAAGGCACACCTCGAATTCCCCCAGTTTCTCACAAAACTAGCCAGAAGTTAGCAGTTCCCCACATATCGTCAGTAAAATAGTTTTTTTCTGACTTGCCATGAGCGATATTTTGTTACACATAATTGTATTAATAAAATTATGTTCATTTTTATATATTGTCTTATTAGACGTAAAGTTATAAGGAGGAAATCCATAATTGGTTTTATTTTTGGTACACTACACATGTACAAACTGATAAAATGTAAACTGTATAAATTTCCCGAAAATAAATAAATAAAAGGTAAAATAAATATTATGATGATCTCAGGTTCATTTCCCAGATCTGGAGGCCAATTCTGGTTCTATTTAAGGAAAATTCATTACACCTTTACTTAGGCTTAAAGGCAATATATTTTTGAAGGAAGTTTGTGGTTTAATTATACAGTACTATCAAAAAGTACAGGTCTATCACACATGTGCTTTATTATTACTTACTTTACACGTTATAATAAACTACACGTAATAAAGTCAATAAAATGCTGGGATTTATAAATCGTATTTCAAAACCCTTTCGCACCATAAAGACTCAGTAATCCCTTTCCACCGCCTATCTCCGCCCACACTTAGAATATTGTACACCGATATGGACACCTTTATACCAGGCACAATATTGAAAGAATCGAAAGCATCAACGTAAATTCTTTAAGCATATAAATTATAAATTTAATTAACACTTTGAAAATAATAACGAATCCTTTAAATGCCATAACTTCATCGCGCTTCAAACGCGACGCTTAATATTTGATCAAATCTCGTTATTTAAAATTATGAATAATAGCATGGACTCGCCAAAGCTCATAAATTTTACAAAAAATCACATACCGTCAAGACCAACCCGACAAACCGATTTTTTTCATTTGCCCGCATGCAGGACCAATCTTAGGATAAATTCTCCAATTCCCCGTATTTGTGCGCAATGTAACGCACAATTTCACAATATCGACATTCTTCACAAGACCTTTTCAAAATATCGAACCGAAGTAATACGTACGATCACAAGATGCACGAGCATAAAATCTATCGAGAGTATCTCCTGTCCCGATCCCATCTTCCTCTCCCCCCCCCCCATCCCTTCTTATTTTGTTTTTTTCTTTATCTTGTTAGCTTCATAAATAAAATATCTGTATTTAACCACTGTTAACACGAGAAACTTTGTTAGGTTACCTTTTGTTAAACTTCCTTTTTATAAGCTGTTTGTTTCTTAAAAATAAATAAATTTAAAAATTATAAAAAAATGTCGTTCGCTGAATGACAGCTGTCATCTGAGAGACGCGCAACCGTAATTAAGCAATAAGTATTTAAGCCTAAGGAAAAGGATAAAAAATGTTCTTTAAAAGGAACGAGAATAGGCCTGGGTACTACACATTACTGTTATTTCACGTAAAGATTCAATTCTGAATGGTGATATATTACCGGGGTGATACTGAACGCGTAAAATAAATTAAACACAAGCTGAATTACTGAATATCCGTAAGCGTTAAAGGCGTCTGTTATCATCTAATTACGTGTATGCCAAGATTGTCTCCAAAAACAAAACGACAAGCTGGGAAAGTGTCATTTTGGTAGCATGGGTCACATTACGCAAGAACAGACCCCAGGGCTATGTAGTATATTCCTACGTTTGTCTCCAATCCCCTGACCTTAACCCGTAACGCTCCGGAGCCCACGGCCAACGGGGCATGTGCGCCCATGTTTTCCCCATTATAGCGCTCAACGTGCCGTGAAAATATTTGAATTTTAATTCGTCACAATAATTTTTTTGGTTAAAGGTAAATATCAAAAGACGTTTATGAACGTCGAACGTAATGACCCGGGTAATCAATTACCCGAAGTCACCCTCGTGTTATTTATGCCTTGTGGATTCTGAGGCGATACTAAATTGGTCAGACCTATTCATAAAATTGTAAAAGTGAAGTTTGTCTTTGCGGTGTGTTTTACCGTATATTCAGAGGCATTCACACTGTAAAATAATATATCTTGCCATCAGAAGACAAGTTGTTTATAAGAACTGGGTATTGAACGTACTTCGTAAGAAAGTTAACTACGAGTAACTTACTAAGAGACTCAAGTTGGCTGAATTATTTTTGATTTGAGACATTTTTAAAAACAAATTAACTAGAAGGTATTCCATTCGTTGTTCACCAAGCGGAGAGGAACCTCACGAAGCAAAACTGCTAGTAATTGACAATTGAGTTATGATAACAACCCTAAAAACGACAGTTAGACCTAGAACTGGCAGGCCGGGGGAGAAAGTAGACAAAATGCAGTAGAAAAGTGATGAATTATAAATGAGGACGGCCAATGCAAGTGTAATGAATAAGATGAATAATGTAACACCGCTGGGTTAAAAAATAAGGTAGGATCTCGCGGATAAGGACTGTCAGGAAAATAATATGATGCTCAAGTGGACAATCTTGAAAGTCGGTGTCATCCGAGGAAAACATGGCAAATAAAGTCAATCAAATGCCTAAGTTTTAGTCATATCAAAAACCGGCGTACCATAATAATAATAATAATAATAATAATAATGGTTAATTATTTTCTTTTTTATAATAAAATAAGAAATAATGATATCCTCACTGGGATTTCCGTGCTGAGGATTTCATTGACAAAATATTAAATTAAATTATAATAAATTGATGTGCTTGATGAAAAATAAAGTTGGCGAGGTGTTTTAAGTGCAGTTGAGTGGTTTCGATGTTAGTCTGTATTTGGTGTTAATATATTTTCTATTTCAGATCTCCCTATGTAACGTGTCCAGTGTTTTATTTACGTTTTAAATTTATTATAATTGTTGTGATTTTTAAAGGAGAGTGGGATTTTATTTTAGAGTTTAGTACCATAGTATAAGAAGTTTATTGTCCAAATGTTGTGTTTGTGGTTCCTCATAAGAGTAGGTACGCATTAGAAATATATGATGTATAAATGTGAATAGCACAAGGGAACGTGTGGCTTTCTAAACTCTCTGCTAAACCTCGCGGAGAAACATCTTGATGATAAGCAAGTAAAATTATTTAGAAAATCTTTAATTATTAAATCAGTGGTAGTCAGTCTCTAGAAGTATTATCGTAAATGACAAAGAAATAATTAAAACAAACAAAAAATTAAGGCAACCAAATTGCACAAAAAAACAACGCTTCGGTGTGTAGAAATTTTGATGAATACTGTTGGTGTACCTAAATAAGACTAATAATTTCGCAGCCAGCAAAAGTTCAGGGGCGGCTCATAACATTTTTTTTTCTTTTTGTCTACATTGTTCAAACTTATTTCAATTCGCACTTCACACAGCCACACTTATTCACTCGATATTATTTCGGGCCAGAGCCAACAATGCGGCCATTGTTGGCGCGAGACCGCGAGCCTTTTGTTTAGATCGTTTTCAAAAATTATAAAAACATTATAATGGAGAAGAAAAAAACCACGCTCTGATGGAAGTTTAAGAGGCGGGCACTTCGTTGGGCAAAATGGCCGCAAAAGTGTTCACAAACTTAATTACGGCTGAATAATAAGTGATAAGAATTGCAAGCATAGCAATTAATGGAAGATTGATTGTATAAGTCAAAAATATAAGTTGTCAAAGGTGGAGAGGATAGCAGTCCATAAGGAGGTTCTCAAACCAGCCCTGATGTATGGCAGTGAGTCATGGAATCGAGTAAACGTATAGTTAACAATTATTGTATATAAAATTAAAAGAAAAAATCATCCGACTAATTGGTGTATTTGGTAGATTAGCTCATCTTACTTTAGTTTAATCCAGTCCCACCTAAATTACCCAATAGAAACATGGTGAAACATACACATTACATACTTGAACGAATTACAAATAATACAGAATGAAGTTATAAAACAACTTTTTAATTATAACCTAGACCCCCTAACAAAAAAACTATATCAAGAAATTAACTTGCTGAAAACAAGAAAACTGCATGAATATAATATTTGCCTATTAATCTACAAAACACAAAATGGACTTAATACACGCGAAAACATTGTTTTAAAAAAAAAAATCACAAGTACACGAACACTACACAAGACAACATAATAAATTGTACTCGAATACAGTAAAGACTGAAAGTAGGCCATGAGGGTATATATATATATATATATAATCTCCTTCCCGATAGCCTAAAAACGGGGAATTGATTAAAAATGTTTTTTTTAAACTATTCATCTCAAAATAAGTAAGGAAAATAACAATGTATAATAAAAAATAAAAATATGTAATATAGGAATAATATGCAAGATAAATAAATAAAACAATGTAACACAATTTCTTCAAAAAATTGGTATTCACTTTGTGGCGTCATTATTAATAAATGAATTAAAAATTACATTGTAATCACCACGAAAAGTGGTGATTACAGAGTAATTTTTAATTGATTTATTAATATAATGTAATATGATATATAATATAAGCATTAAAATAAGATAATAATAATACGTATGGATGTAGTTAATTAATATAATATGTATGTAGTTAATTAATATAATATGGATGTAGTTAATCGATATAATGCGTATGTAGTTAATTAATATAATAAGTAAGTAAGTTAATTAATATAATATACATGTAGTTAATTAATATAATATGTATATAGTTAATCAATATAATGCGTATGTAGTTAATTAATATAATAAGTATGTAGTTAATCAATATAATGCGTATGTAGTTAATTAATATAATAAGTATGTAGTTAATCAATATTATACGTATGTATGTTGTTCATTTATATAATATGTATGTATGTAGTTAATTAATATAATAAGTATGTAGTTAATCAATATTATACGTATGTATGTTGTTCATTTATATAATATGTATGTATGTAGTTAATTGATATAATATGTATGTAGTTAATTAATATAATATATATGTAGTTAATTAATTAATTAATTAAGTATGTAGTTAATTAAAATAATTTGTATGTATGTAGTTAAGTTAAGAAAGTGAAATAATAATGTATTTCTTTTAACTTAATAAAAAAATATAAATTATACGGGTGGTTTGTGCAAAAAGCAAGGCTGCGTAATTTAATAGGTGGCCAGAGAAAAAACGGAAGGAAAATACCCAACATGCAAGAAGATGGAGGAAAAGGACCGGAACGACAAAAGAATAAGCGGTACAATCAAGGAAATTAAACACTCGGGTCATGTCTGTAAATGCCTACGGGCCACCATGAGTAGGATTTAAAAATTAAATATTTCGTAACAATAAGTATTTTAAAAGTAATCTACTTATCGACTGAATCCACAATCCGATACGAAATTACTTCTTGGGGACATTCTTGTAAAACTAGCATATGCCATATCAAGGTTCCATCTGACAAGGCAATTTTATGCGATAATGAGTCTTAAATTTACCTTCTATAGAGCAAATTATCGCATGACATTGCTGTGTCAGATGGAACCTTGTTCTTCCTTGTTAATCCTTAAATGTACCAATGCACACAGACGTAACAATAAATTAACCATAGAGTTATATAATAGTCGCTATTGCGAAAATAATGTCTCGTCGAAACGGGTTCCACTATGTGCACGCTATTTCCGTTATTTGCCGGTCTGTCGCCAAGCGAAAGCAGTACGCACACGCAGTACGGTGGGCGTTGAAGGTACGACTCACAACTAAGTGGAACCAATTATTCGCTTCGTGTCTCATCTAAATATATACATCCATTGATCTATTGTATATCAATGTATACATCAATGAAATTAATATCCCACGACCACATGATCGCCCAACCTCTCAACTCGAACGTTTGGGGATTGTGTAGAGCAGTGGTCCCCAACCGCTGGGCCGCGGATCAAATGGTACTGGGCCGCGCCGCCTGTTTAAAAATCAAAATATTTTTTTTAATAAAATCGTCAATTATATAGCTTAAAATAAGTATCAAATGGTACCGGGCCGCGCAAGGGGCTGCTTTAAAAAATGTCAACAAACCATGCGAATCTAGCATGCATGCGAAAGAAAAAGATCAAATGCTGGATATTGCAAATGACAGCAGCCTTAAAACTATGTTCGAGACAACAACTCTGCCGGGGACCTAGAGTTGTAGACCTGGGGTTGTAGAGGGGTAGTTCGCGCGCGTTGGGTTAACGTTGGCTCGAGTTCGATGAGTTGGCCCGAGATCGCTCCGGTGGCGAACTAGTTGGTCCAACCTTCAAAACAGTTGGCCAAACTCGCACAAACCGGCCTCCACACATTGGCCGTTCAGTACGAGTTCGGAAGGTGAACTCGACGGACGTGCTGCGCGAAGGGTAAAACATGACTGAACTATATTTATAATGAGAGAAAAAAGGCTTATATATGCAATTAACCCCCCCAAAAAATGACCAAATATGCAGATTATGTTAATAATAATAATAATAGGATAATTTGTATAGCGTCGTTTTTCACGAAAACTCACCTCAATAGCGAAATGCATATAACACTATGTATAATCGGGGCTAGTTGTTATATTTTTGAGCTGCAATATGACTCAGGCTGTGTGTAAAAATAAAATACCGAGCTAAAACAGGCGCAACAGCTATCCGTTATATTTATTTCCGGTATTATGAGTACCTAATGCGAAACGTATTTTGTCAATAATATTACAAATTTCGGTAGACTTTCTATGAATATCGGTATATCGATAGTTTTTTTTAGCTAAAATGGCATCACTAGTTTGTAGTTCGTAGTTGGAACGTTGGCCTATCGTGTAGTTGCCGATTTATAGTCACTATATACTCGTATATGATAGGCCAGCGTCCCAACTCCGAACCGAGTTCTGGTTGGGACGTTGGGCGAATGTGTGGTCGAGCCATAAGAATTAAGCTTCTATTCTAACTCATTTGTATCTGAATAATACCACTTTTTTTTTCATTTCTTTTAACTTTTCCCTTTTAAAGATAAATATACTATTACGCTCCGATGTACTCCTGTACCTAGTAAATGTAGGTATATAGATTATAATGAATACTCATATTTGCTGTTTCCTATCACCAAAAATTTAATTCAAGACCTGTTGATATGCCATCATCATATTATATATACCGTTTGTACATTTTAACAAAGTACCGTATTATATATACCCACGTGTTGTCAATATGTACATGCTGACAAACTGCAAAAGTAGTTTAGCAGGTTTTAAATGTTAATAAATAAATAATAAAAATGTCAATAACTGTAATGACAAAAATGTGTGAATGTGAGAGTAGCAAGAAGAATGCGCCAGGAGAAACATGTATTGCGTTTCATCCTCTCTACAAACTACACTTGCAAAAACGTCGTGATGATTAGATTAAAAATCAGGGGTGTATGATAAAAACACGTGTAACCGAATTGCGAAATAGGAGCTCTGAAATGTACAGTAGGCCAAACTAAGCGTAATAAATACGACTACGACTGAGAAAGGGGTACTTTAATTATTAAAGTATTCCTTTAAAGTTTAATATATTGAACAGATGGACGAATAAAGAAGCGTGGCGACTCATCCTCTCCGTCTGAAGATTTATCAATTTTTCAAAGCGGTTCAACTCTTCAAAAAACAACTATCATACTCAAAAAATAATAACAATATCTAAAAACAACACATTTCAATTTGCAAACTGCCATCTGTGAGTATTTCCTGTAACTAATTCCGGGAAGGTAAACCTTCAAGCTTGTAGTATTACCAAGAAACTGTTAACGATGGTTTGCGCCTCGGCTGCGAGCTTCTGCTATTTGTCAAAAGGTGTCAGGATAGTCGATCATCACGAAAGAAAATAGTAATAATATTGAATAAAATAATTTCTGTGGTGTTTTGAAAAAGGGAGAGGAGTCGATAAAAACGCACATGTCAAACAACTCCTACCTATTTTTCTACGGAAAAAGAGAGACGAGTTCGCTAGAAAAATTATGTTCCGAGATATATTTATATATATATATATATACACGAGTATAATACTACAAAGGTGAGTCACATTTTCTATAAATTAACACGCACGTTGAGGTAACTCAAGTTGTCTCTGTTTACCAAAACATATATTTTAAAACACTGACATGGAAAACAGACAATTTCGATAATCGCTGTATTCTGTGGGTCGAGAAACGAAACGCTGAAGTGCTTAAAAATATTTTCTTTATTACGACAGGAAGCTACAGTGAAATTCCTATACTACGGCTAAAAATTATATAGGCATTCATCACAGAGTATACATTACACGTAGAGTTTATAAATCGTGAATAAAAACATGTGCCCATAAAAACACCCCGTTATGTTGGTACCATTGCATTTGAAACATTTGATGTCACGTGTCACAGCCGCGCGTATTTAGGTTTTGGATTTATTTATATTTATATTTGGACATATATTTGTCGATTTTTTGATTCGTATTTTAAACTCTATAAATTGTCGTTTAATATATTTTTAAACTATTATAATTTTAGAAATAAGAATATTAACAGGCAAATCAATTGTCAATACGGATATTAAATAATGTTAAATACTATTATTATTCTTTGAGTTAAAGTTTATAAAAAGATAAATCATTTTATTACTTATGTTTAGTTATGGTTTACTATGAATTTAAAATAAAATTATGCTCGGTAAAGCTCATCCTTGTTTTGGCATTTGACATTCTAACCACAAAATTGATCAAAGCCGACCGGCCATAGATTTGGATCGTTTTGGCGGGCTTTGAAAAATTGAAATTGAAATTGAAAACACTCTTTTAAAAGAAAAAATACTGGTATTTAAATTAGAACGTAGTTATCGATTTAAAAAAATAGACTGAAGTATTTAAATTGCAATGAAAAAAAAAAGTATTTCTGAGACTTTAAATCATTATTTAACTGTTAGCATCGCATGCTGACTAATGTTGACTAATGACATTATCATAAAGCCAGAGACAGATAATTATCTAAAAGGATCATTTATATAAATGAGTTTCGTTGTGAAAAGACATTATTTTAAATTTGAGAATTATTTTTCTAAGCTCTTAAATAACGTTACAATAATTATGTTTAATTTAAGGTGATATTTTTAAATTTTGATGTGATATGTATTTACCGCACAAGAGTCCCAACTGCTCTCAACCGTTTGGAGCCAGTGAGACTATGGCATCCGCAATTGGGGAATGTTGTGCGGCTGAAGGCAGTTGGGATGGGAAGGAGAAGGGGAAGTGTAAGGTGGGGAAATACTTGCCTATTAGGATCGGGTAACCAAACACGGCTAAAGCAATTTCAAGCAACGTTTCAAATCTGAGTGGTGGTCTTTCACCAGGGAGATACTGAAAGTATCTTCCAATATGGGACGTGCGGAAATATACAATATATATTATTTTAAATAAATAAATTGTGAAATAATACAATTCAATCAAATTAATTTTGCGCATGCTGGGATTTGAACCCGCGACCTTACTTATTACGGTTACTAATTTTTAAAAACATGCATCGATCACAGGTCATGGCGCTTTACAGAAAAAAACATCTGCATTTTCATTAAAAAAAAGTTAATTGAAATAAATATATATATTTTTTAATTTCTTCGAATGATTGGTATTCACTTTGTGGCGTCGTTATTAATTAATTATTTAATTAAAAAATAAACTTTTTTTTCACCACTTAAATATAAGCGAAGCTTTTATCATCAAAAATATATGCATGAATACTATGATAATATATGCGAAAAATGTATTCAAAGTGGTGAAAACAAAGTATATTTTATAATCAATTAATATATATTTTCAATTATTTTTTTTTGTTTTATTTATTTTTTAATTTTTATTTAATTTAATGTAAATCAAACTTAATAATATTATTATTAAATTTGATTTACACAATAAACATGTATATGAAAGTATTTCTTTACTTTTTTTGCGTTATAAACAGAATTTAACAAATGCATATAAAGCAATGTTATTAAGGTTATATCATTGACCTATACATTGACGACATTTTATTGCAGAGTGCTCCCGTTTTTCATTTTCGAAAGTGATAAGAAAAACATTGGTCGTCAAAACCACGTTCCGGCTCTGTTAGTAACCCGCATAAAATAATAAAATCAAATTTATGTGTAACAGTAATGATGGGGAATTCGCATAATCAGGCGAAAGAATGAGTGGTGGGTGGAAACACGACTCCGAAACAGACAGACAGACTTACTTAAGAAGGAAGGCGAAATCAAGAAAGGCGTTAATTTGCTACACACGAGTATGCTAGAAGCGTAATTTTACGTTTTGTACGTCGAATCGTCGCCCACAACACAAACAAGCGAATCTCATATTTGGCAACTTTTCAAGGGAGCCTAAAAACTGTATTTTTTTGCTGAATTCTTGTGGCACAGTTTATAACTGCTGTATAATTAAGTAAATCAATGCTAAAACGTTTTTTTTTTATTTTATGTAATCAAATATATATCGCAAAATTGATACATCAAAAAAAATTATGAACCCGAAAATAATAATCAAAGCTGCTTCTAAAATCATGAAATATTGATTTATTTTATGGTCTATAGAATAATTTTAAAAATACCTTTATTAAAAAAAAATATGTACATATATATTCAGTTTTGGTGGGTATTTTGGCCTCAAATCTAAAACTAAGTTTTGTATGAAACAGGGCGCGCAGCCATTCCTCTTAAGCCGATAATCGTAACTAATCCTATCAGCGAAACATGTAATAAAACCTATAAAAAATTAAAGTGTTTTGTTAGTGATCTTTGAACAGGCAGCGACTTATTATACTTGTTTTCTAATTTTCTATATGGAAAAAAGTCGCATCCAGTAATTACAAATTACAATTTTTTTAAGGGCCAGATGGACGTCGGAGCGGAATTATTTATTATATCCAAATATTGATAGTATTATTACGCGATACGATAAACATAATGTTTTTAAATAGAAAAATATTTTATAAATTTACATAGGCTTAGGCATTTATCAAAATCTAATCAGAAATATTATTTTTTCTGACCGTCCTATTGTATGTTTTATAAAATATTTAAAATATGAATATGATTTTTAAAGTGGAGAAAAATATTTTTAATCCTTTCTCGTTACGTTTTTGTAAATAAATTAACCAAAGATTTATAATCCGCATTAAAACAAAAACATTAAAGTTAGTTAGTTAAATTAGTGTTTATGAAAAATTTAAACTTCACACTGTTCTTTTTTTTTTAATTTATCTTATCGACAAGTTAAAGAAAAACCATCACAGCATTTTTTAATGATATTCAACTTTATAAATGTTTTTGTAAAACATGCCGTAGAACGGTCAGAAATGTGTAATATTGATTTTATTTTGATAAATGCTAAGCCTATGCAAATAAAAAAAAAACGTAATAAATATTTTTCTCTTTAAAAAAACATGTTTATCGTATTGCACAATAATATTATCATTATTTTGAATTTATAAATAATAACTCTCCGACGTCCCTCTTCCCGTTAATGAAGGATCAATATTATCGAGGTTTGTTTTCTGTGGAAAAAAAACAAACTTATCATAAAAAAGTAGAGCGAAATATAAAAAAAAACGGAAAAGAACGTGTTGATAATAACTACTAATAAGTGGAGACCTGAAAATGGCGAAAGCAGTATTATACCAAAAAATTAACATTTCATGGGAATATTTTCAGGAACCTGAAAGCCTCAACAGAATCTTGAACAATACTGTCCTGCTGCGCATACTGGGTGCATCATTTTCATTCATACGAGTACACCGTCATCATTGATATACAATACCATACAGAATATTCTAAGTACAAAGTCATCAAAAAATTTTATACGTAAAATAGTAGATTTAATATTTAAAAATAAATGAATTCCTAATTTCAGGTGACATCGCGTGTTTTTTGACGGGAGTGTGTTACATTGAAAACAAACTCAAACTCGAAATCGAAACAATAAAAGTGTTGTGTGATTAATACGACAATTGTGTTGTGATTATATCAAACTAGCTGATGTATACCCGGCATTGCTCGTTTTTTTTTTTTAATAAATTTATGAAGTTGTGAATTCTTGCTTATCGTTTGGGTACAATAATTGATTTCACAGCGAAAATAATGCCTTGTGACGACTATTACTATTTCTAAACAAAGAAAAAATTATTTGAAAATTTGATTTCATACTATTTTTTTTTAAATATATCTAAATAATAAAGTTCTAGTACTTGTATTTTTCATTTTGAAAATATTCCACCAAAACAAACCTTCTTCTTTTGAATATGTAATCCGTGGCTAACCAGAGTGGTATATCTATGTGCAACAGTTTTACATATTGGATTTCATTCAAACTACTATCTAAACCTTCCCGGCACTAATAAGAACGAACTGTGCTATTTTCAGCAAAACCTGTCGATTAATTTTCGATAAAATACGGGACACACAAACAAACATCCATTTTTATATACGTATAGAAGAGAAGATAACATTATATAACACATTGTGGTTGTGTGCCAGAAACGGCTATGGATTATAGTAGCTAGCAAGAGGCCATGAATATTACGGTACAATCCGCTCCCCGCGGAGCCTTGAGTGAAGAAGCCAAGCTGTGTTTACAAAGCCTTCGTATTTGGATGAGGAAAAGTTACTTATATCGAAAATTCGAAAAAATGCTTGCGATATTTTTAATTAATATTTATTTGGCATGCAATAAATAAACGTGGGTTCTATTGAATTAAAAGATTTCCTTTTGGTGGTGCCCGTTCTTATCGGTAGTTGGATATCATCAGGATAATCATCACCTAACAGACCCCAACCCGGAAAAAAACTCAGCGGAAACCCGTACCTGTCATGTGAGTATCACGTGAATTCAGCGGCGGTTCGTGGTCTAAATCATTGATAGTTCAACAGTAAAGCGAATATCGGCTTTCTATGACCAGATTTTCTTCTTCGTCGAATATTATATTATTACGTCCACAACTTAATAACAAACCATCACCCCGTTTTCCCACGGGGGTAGGTAGAGAGGACGGACCGCCAAACAACTCGATCGCGGCATACACTTGTTGCTTCATTCACATTCATACACCGTTTCATACATTCTCTTCTGTTATTTCGACTTCTGACATGGCCCAAATCAAGTATTTGATTTACTTGATCGTGCCATGTTTTCCTCGAGCGTCCCCGGCTTCTTCTTCCATTCACATTCGCGTCATAAATTCTCCTTGCACGCCTTTCTTCGTTCATTAGCTCTACATACTCAAACCATCTAAGCGAACCCTTTCTTAATCTTACTTATTACGCTGACATCAGCCTTGCATTCTTTATGAATCTCAAAAATTTTCACACGATCATACATGGTTTCACTACAAATTCGCCTCGGATATCTCATTTCTACAGCAATCAGTCTACTTTCATACTCCCTCTGCCAGTTCCACGCCTCACTGCCATACGTCAGGATTAATAATAATAATAATTATAATAAGAGTTAATTTCTATAGCGCAGTTTTGTGAAGGTTCACCTCAAGTGCGCTACCATAACTCCATTGGGGACTGCTAACTTGGCTTCTTTGAACAACTTATTAGGTAACACGAGAAAAGCAAAAAGTTCACGATTGTGACAGGATTTTTTTAAATGCCCCATCGCTGCGCACCGAGATAGCGAACATCGGCTTTGACGCACGTTCCGGCAGCGTTCGAAACTGTATTTATGTTGTATGAAATATCCCCTAAGTCTTTTAGCTTCATATGTGAGTTCCGGGATTCGGATCGCGCTGGCTTCCTACAGGCGGATTTTTTTACTATGGTGTTATAGAGCGCTGTTTAGTAATAATAATAATTTGATGATTTTTTATAGCGCCGTTTTGTGAAAAAAATTACCTCAAGAGCGCTGCACAAATAATACTTCCAATTCTCTATCTAATTATGTACAAACTGATATAGAAAAACGTTGATGTTACATTTATTAGAAGATCGGTGGCACAAGAAGTGTTGGTATTCATTAGAAAAATTAATAATTTTTAGGACTGGAGAATATAAAATGACCTTAAAAAGCGTAAAAAGTTTTTAATAGATTTGTTTTTTTTTTTACACATTTAGTTATTTACAGTGGACGCATTTGGGCACTGGTGCGTGATTTTTTAAAAACTTATTCTTTAAGTGACTTTAGGTAAGCACATTACCGGCTAACATAACTAAAATTTATTTTTTAAAATTATAATGTCTCATCACTAAGTTACCGCTTCATATGAAAATATAAGAAAATCGTCATTTAATTATAATGATTTGTACCGGCAAATGCTATGGAGTAGTGGTGCACTGTTCAAACTATAGTAATATTATAATCCAAGTGAGTCCTCGCTGTAGAGTCCTCCTTGGGAGTTCAATGACACTGCGTGTATTTAAAAAAGCTTCTAATATATATTCCAATTCGTTAAGGGTGTATTGAATTATTTACCCTTTCTGTACTAATATTCTCTGTACTAATTTCTGTAATATAGTACAAGATGTAAACAAAAACAAACGACAAAAATAGCTGCAAGGCAAAATCGATAGGCAGTACCTAATTAAAAATAAAATCACGCATCACGAGCGCTCAAATAATCCTAAGTCCACAAAATAACAAATCACGATCCAGAATGAAGAGGCCAAAGTCAATAGACCCTTTAGGGAAGAGAAAGTAGAGATGGAAGGAATAAAGAAGCGCTGAGTGATGAAAGAAAGAACCTCTACAGAACTTATCCATGAAAGGGCTTATTTGTTCCCTTCCACTCCATCCCCATTCAGCCTGGCTGAAAGTTATCCGTGTTCCCAATAAGTATTTATGTTAGCAAAGGGGTGTAAGAAAGCTCGCTCAAGAAGTTTTTGTTTTCAGTCGCGAGCTTTCGCCGGTTAGACTTGAAAATGACGGCAACTTTTATTAACGGTATTTTCGTGTTGTTTTTATTAATTACTAGCTGATGTGTACCCAGCCTAACTCGGGATATATTTTTTTTGGAGTAAACTTATGAAGTTGCGAATTCTTGCTTGTCGTTTGAGTGCCATAATTGATTTGAAAGCGAAAGTAATGCCTTGTGACGATTATCTCTAAACAATGAAACAAAGAAACTAAACCTTCCCGGCACTAATAAGAACAAACAGTGCTATTTTCAGCGAAACCGGTAGAGTAATTTTCGAGAAAATCGAGGACAGACAGCCAGACAGACAAACATTCATTTTTTTATATATATATTATTCCGGAATTCAACTGTTCAATCATATAAATAATTAAATACCTATTTTGTGTCAAGGTGTTCCTTGCAAAGCGTTAAATAAAAAAGAAAAACGTTTAAAAAAAAATATCTTGGAATATGAGATACCACTAATTTCCGAAGACCGTTTGGTTAAAGTAAAAAAATGTGGACTTGGACAAATGTGTTTTTTAAAGTTAATTTGATTTCCCTGTGAGCCATCTTTGTGTTGCAATTTAAAACCTTTTAAACGATCGCAGCGCCCTCAACTTTGGTCTACTTTTAAATGTCAGGCTGTACTTAGAAAATACTCATTTTTACTTCAAACTGGAATGCATTTGATGAAAGATCTGACTAACTTATCGCGCAGTTACTTCGTAGGAAATATTGATATCGACTTTAGGAAATATTTGTTCGTGGATATAACTTTCTGAAAAGATTCGTTCTGAATTCCGCAGAGATGTTTATGAGCCCTAGTTAACGTAGTTGTTTATTCCAGCTTCAAAGCCTATTATTCCAAAAGCAGTTTCGTGTCTGGACTGCGTTGGTGGCAAAATTGGCGACACGAGAAATGTAAACAAAAATGTACGGAAAACAGTAAAGGAGTATTCTCTAACAAAAGACGAAAACGACTGTCAGAAGTATTGGACAGGTTGTTAAGAAGTGCACTATACAAAGTAGTAATTTGGGGGGATTCGTTTAGGGCTAATATAATCAGTTTTGCAACTCGTTCGGCGCAATGCCAAACGTTAGATTGGCAAAGTTTATCCCGACGGCGCACGCCACTGAATTATGTATTGTTTGCTAGCCGACCACGACTTTACAAGGAAATGAATTGAATTTAATTAGGGAAATTTAACCCCCCGCGACAGAGGGCGTCGGATACCAAACAAAGAAGCCCAAAAGAATGTTCAGATTTATGTTGTTAATCAAATTACCGGCTTAAAGGAGTTGCTAATTATTTCGTTAACGCATTTTGAAATCTTTTCACAATTAAGGCATTATTTTATACAAGGGTTGGAAAAAGGAATTGTGATAACGATAAAAAAATATATTCATAACACAAAAGAACGGTTCAGTAAAGAAATTCGTTTCCTTAACGCTTTCTCGGTAGGCAAATTATGAAGAAAATTCGATACTTTATATTGGAATGAAGTGTCTCTTTTCTTTGGTACGCCCACAAATTCAATTTTTTTTAAGGTTCTTCTTTTTTATAACAAAATAATAAATAATGATATCCTCACTGGGATTTCCCGTGCTGAGGATTTCATTTATAAAATATTAAATTACATTATATTAAATTGATGAAAAAAATAAAAATAATTGTTAGGTGGGGTGTTTTAAGTGCAATTGAGTGGTTTCGGTGTTAGTCAATATTTGGTGTTAATATATTTTCTATTTCAGATCTATCTATGTAACGTATCCACTGTTTTGTTTGAATTTTAAATTTATTGATATGCAATCTTTTTGGCTCTGAACCGATATTTTGAAGCTAAAGAAAAGTATGCATCAAAGGGGTTGGGTATCACAATTCAGTATCCTATAGGTAGATTTACAATGGTGGGAAGCACCAACGCCACCGTAACAAAGACCAGACAGTGACAGGTAAGATGGCCGCGATCTTGTTCAAATGTAATTTCTTAGATGCCGGATCTTCACTTTTTACTCAAGTTTTTATCACCGATAATCTGGCAGCCAAATAATATTAAAAACAATAACTGAAAAGGTACCCATCCACCAGTGGCGTGCATTGCTTTATGACCGGGGGTAGACTGTACAGCAGTATTTCGATTGCATATTTCTATAATACATACGAGTATATAGGCCGATATAGGGTTCATTTTTGAGTGACTTGAGCGATGCATCCCATTTGGTATAGCTTGAGTAAGATAGTATTTTTATTATGCATAAACCAGGGCAGATTGCAAACAGAAGTAGAAGGTGGGAATATTTCATTAGGGTAGAACGATTGTAACATTTTAAATCTGTTTCTTATTTCATTTGAAATTTGTTAATATCATCATCAATCATTAAATAAATATATTCTTTATACTGAGGTGGTTTATACGCTTCAATAAGTTCTTCCAACGAAAATTGAATAAAAAAAAACTTTGCACTTTAATCAGAAATTTCTATATTTTTTATTACGTTCCTTTTTCCTAAGGTAGGTACAGCTTTTCAGCCTCTATGGACTGCACGCCATTGCTATTCATAAGGGTGAAAATTTGATAAATGTGATAAATTTCCGTTACAATTCGGTACACAAATTACATCTACTATATTTGACCGGTCAGTGGCTGAGTTGGCATCGCGTCTGGGTCTCACCCAGGCGTTTGGAGTTCAATTACTCAACTGGTTAAGTCCTCCATAACGGCACAAGCACCATCTTCCGCTTACTGTGATGGAAGTAGAAGATTTTAAAATATTGTTAGGTTATTCATGACCCGTGAATGTTTGCCTTTCTTTTAAAAAAAGGTGTAAACTATAAACCATTATTGAAATATTAAAAAAACTATTACAATGATTTGAGTGAATTATCACTGTTTTTTAATGTACACAGAAGACCCGGAGTTTCCTTCGGGAACGATGGTTATTTTATAAGGGTGTTGCATGAAAGTAATAATAATAATAACAAAGGATTTATATAGCGCAGTTTTGTGTTATTTCACTTTAAGTGCACTTTACTAAAAAAAAAACTTTAAAATAATTATTAACTCCATTCAGTGGAATTCCTACAGTGCTCATATCCTATTTATACATTCTTAACATATTACATACATTCTTATTATTCTTAATATTACTCCTACAGTACTCCTTAGGTACATATTCATGTAATAAAATTACAAAATACTCGTATTATACAGTATAGACACGGCGATACAAAAATAAAACATTCACAATAAAAGTGCAAAAATGGCAACATTTTAAGAGTCGGGTTATGTTCAGCAATAACAGACTTTATATTAAAAAAAAAATCGGAGGAAACCGAAACCAAACAACTACCGGAGGCTTGAGAAAATGGCTTCTTACAATAAATTGAAGAGAAGTTATAAAGTAGGATTTTTTAAATAATTAAAGTAAGGACCAAACCTGGATATAAAAGAGTCACATGTTTTAAGCGGAGGGAAACAGAAACCGACAAATCATCGCTAATTTACCTAGTGAGATACAGTACTTAAAGGATGAATAATGTGCGAATTTGTATGTAATTGTATGCAAATTTAGATGACTGAAAATCTAAATAGATACTTTTGAACCTACCGCTAGAGGCGGTGTTTGTAGCCGAGGCATTTATTCCGGCGGCATAGGCTGAACACGAGAAAGGGATCACGGGTATCGGAGGTAATAATTTGTTCGATATGACGTATGGAAGGGATAAGGGCCATCAAGGGAGGAGTATATTCCAATTTACGGGGAGCGAATTGTAATTTGCAGAGCGTAGGGAAGCGGGATATGTGGAGAAGATCAGAACTATCCTCAGTGGAATCGGTGATCGTCTGGAAGGCGTTGAATTAGGCAGACAAATATAATATAATACATGGATTACGTTTTGGGGGAGCAGAAGGTGTTTTTATTTTATTGTATAATTTTATTTAGATACAATGGTAAATTAAACCCGCTAAGCTACTGCAAATAACTTCAACAGGTGTTTAGGTCAGCAATATTATATAACACAACAATAATGAAAAATAATCATACAAATAATAGAGCAATAATAGAACAAATTAATAAACATGGATGTTGTGATCGATGTTCTCAGGTGGAAAAAAATATTTTTTAAATATGAAAAAAGTAGAGCAGTTTTGTTATAGTGATAACAGACTCCAAGTAAATAATAGCAATTAAATAATGTTATTAAAATATCAGCAAGTATCACACAAGTTGAGAGATACTAAAACAGTACAGCTTTGTTACAGTGAGAATAGACTCTTGAGAGGAACGGCTGGGCGGCCTGTTTCATACAAAACTTAATTTTGGATTTGAGGCCAAAATACTCACCTAGAGCTAATGATTTTTTTAAATCAAAAATAGTATCAAAAAGTATAGTAAATATCTATTACGGATTAGAAGTAATTGATTTATTTTTGTTTTACATTATGAGATATAGGCCATTAAAGGAATTGATTTTTCGAGATTTCAGAGGCACCTTTAACAATTATTTGGGGGCTAACGATGATTTAAGAAAAAAATTTACCCCATCTACTTTGAAAATATAATGAAACATTAAATACATATTTTTGTAACTATTAAAACAAGCATTATGGTGGACTTTAAATTAAATTAAAAACGACCAATTTACGTTGGAACACAAATTTGCCGTACATAATTTAAAACATCGACCCGAAAAAACACTTTCTGTTAAATGTTTTGTTTTTACATTTTTATTTACATAATCATATTTACATAGAAAATATGACAAATAATTTTCTAAGTTTGCCTGTAAAATTATAAAAATTGTTTTTTTTTCATGGCATATACATCATAATTTAAAACAAAAATAAACAAAATACTTCTCATACGTACTAGATATTTACTAAGCCTTTAATTTAAAAAAATATGTCATTCAGTTTGGATGGGTTATTTGGCCTAAAATCCAAAATTACGTTAATTAAGAAGCATTTAAATAATTTTAAAGATATCCGCACATATCAAGGAGATATAAAATCAAAGGGACTATCAAATTTGTTTAAAAGATAACAAAAGAAATAGCAAAATAACGACAATTCATAACGTCACATCCCAAAAGCCAATACTATTTTGATAATTTTACCAAAATAACATTGGCTGCTGCCCATAATAAACTTTAGGTACGAAAAAGAAAACTCCGGACATTTACAAATCATAGGAGATAAATATATTAACAAATACGTACGTACATGTTAGTATAATTATTACTATGAGATGAGATCCCTGAGGCGTGTGTGTGATAGATAGATAATAAAAAAATATTATTGTTGCATGGCATAAAATGATACAAATACACACACATTGCCTAATTTTATTTCATGAAAATGAAAAATCCAGAGACAAGGTTCTTACCGCTTTCCCACGTAGGTCGTCCTTATTTTTTAATATATATCCCACTTTTATTTATGAATTTCAGAAAGCTAAACTTCAGTCTCTTTTAAACATTAATTATGGAAGTTTTATGAATCGATTGCATCTAATTACGCAGGAGAATTATATCAGACCTAGTTGTACTATACAGAATCATTAACCACCTAATTGACAGCCATGCCATCGACACCACTATTCAATTCCATGTACCGACGAGGAACACAAGACAAAATGCAACATTTCTTCTGCAAACGTACACAACCAACTATCAGTCTCAAACCAATAGGATGGACGATCTGGGCAACAAGTTTGAAGGTATTGTTGATATATTTGCTGACTCTATTTATAAAACAAAACGTTATCTATACCACCACTTTGACGAATTATAAAAATAATTATTGTAGCGTGGATAATGTAGCTTTAATGTGTTGTTTTATTATTTTAGTTTTCTATTTTATGGTACGTTTAAAACATACTGTTCAGCATTCATTATATTCTATTGTAAAAATTCATGTAAAAACACAGATGCGCGAATAATCAAATAAATAAATAACTCACTGTAAAGGGAAAATATCGTACACGTTGGAGTTCGAACAGGTATCGTATTCAATAGGTAGGATTTAGTATATAATGAATGAGCACCCGTATATCGCATACATATCGATTTTTCATAAATATATTGGGCAGAGGAAAGGCAATAAAAATACATTCATTCGCTCAAGTACCAAGAGAAAATTGAGAATGTTCATAAAATATGTACGACAGCATTTCACGTAAACGATGAAACCTATGTAAAGACGATATTTTTAAATGAGAGGGAAACCCAATGAGCCCGCATTTAAGGATCACTTAAACCGGGGCATAACTGGCGCTTAAACTCTGGCTTAACGCCACTTACACAATAATGTATGTTAAGGCTTAGTTGACCACATTTTCGATTAAGCGAGTACATCACGGTTATAATGAGGGTTATTATAAAATTCCATCTAGTAGGCGGTTCAAAAAACATATGCAGGAGTAATATTATAAACTAACTAACGATCACGCCGTTTCTCCGCAGGGGTAACCAGAGAGGACAGATCGCTGTTGACACACACTCCTAGTTTCATTCTAATCCGAAGTTATTAATTTAACTCATTTTATTACTGAACATATTTTATTACAAGTGTATATTCATGGGTATTATAAAATAATATGCAAAATTACTGCCTCGACGGAGGCTAGCTTAGTGAGGCGGATTATGCGAAACCTCAACTTATAACCTACCATTTCATTGTGACAATTCAACTTCAATGTGGCAATATTATTCAGCTATGCGACGAATTCAACATCTGGGGAGCAAATACTTTGATTTGACATATTTGGCACATAAATGTTAACTATAAGCACGCATTAGTACTTTTTTTCCATCGAGTATAGCTTGGTTATTTGAAACTATTCATATTTGTAAAAATCATTAACCTTGTGGCTCGCCATTATTTACAATAAAAAACACATAAATTTGTTGGAGACCACTTTTATTTTATTAAAACTCTACCGGTTTCGGAAGCACCCTTCCTTCATGTGTTCTTCCCGGAAATCCTACAATTACCCCTACCCATTTGCTTACCCCCCACTCCAACACCTAAAATTTATATGTCTTGCCAATATTCTATATCATAAGTTAGTTGTAATATTCTCCTGATGAAGGAAGGGTGCTTCCGAAACCGGTAGAGTTTTAACAAAATAAAAGTGGTCTACAACAAATTTATGTGTTTTTTATTGAAACTATTCAACTTTGGATAAGAGAGTCAAATTATGTTGTGTCTTTTTATGTTATCTATTATAATACATATGTACCTATTCAATATTATTTGTAAATGTAATGGGCGTAAATAAATAAAAATAAAAAGGACTGTGCAATTCCATTCTTTACATATTACCTACTCTTATATTTTATTTTCTATTCTCCTTTTTATGCATCTAGTTTATAAATAACTGTACACTTTATTATACATGTATTTCAGTTATAGTTGCAAACTGTATTACAATAAAGATATATTATTATTATTATCATTCACATTCATACATCGTATTATAAATACTCTTCTGTTATTCAGACTCTTGGCATGCCTGACTCAAGTATCTCAAGTGTTCACTCGATCGTCCCATGTCTTCCTCTGGCATCCCCGGATTCTTCTTCCATTCACTATCGCGTCATATACGTTCGTTACACTCCTTTCTTCGCTCATCCGCTTTACATGCCCAAATCTTAATTTATTTCTTACTTACTGATTACGCTCACATCGGCCTTGCATTCTTTGCGAAACTCATCATTTTTCACACGATCATACATGGTTTTACCACACGTTCGCCTCAGATATATCATTTATATAGCATTCAGCTTGCTTTCATCCTTTCTCTGCCAGTTCCATGCCTCTCTGCCATATATCAGGTTCATCACTCCATTGCGGACTGCTAATAGTAGATGGGTATAAATCGACTTTTAAAAAGCTGGGTGTTCTCTACAGAACTAGCAGATTCTTCAATGGTTAATCGTATTATCCAGCTCCACCTCTGAGATGGAGCTGGATAATACGAGTAACCCTTTTGGCTATGTAGAGGAGGGCGGTTCGTTTAATTAAGAATTGATCGCCATCTCTAATCATAATAATTAATAATAAAAAATGGTCTCACAAAAATATTCGGCCTTCCATTATATGATAAATCGCCTAGTAAATGTACCAAACTCTAATAATTTTTTTTATTTTTGAATGATGTTGTGCGACGGACTGTGCAGTCAGCAACCATTCGTTGCAGAACTTCTTGAAGCACTGCAGCGATGTCGACCTTCGAATAGATAGTGGTATTTCATTCGAAAGTTTTGTCGAGGAATAGCTGTAACTACAGTCAAATATGATGATGCGTAGTCTGTTTTACAGATATTAAAATGAAGTCGAGTCGGAGGCAGGAATAACCTCTTGCACACAGGTGTGTTAACGAAAAACTCAGTAGACAAGAGAGCAACACCTGTCAACAGTAGATGTCGGCAGGGTAGGAAAGAGTCGATTCTCTGGCTCGTTATTTTGTAAGACTCTAATCTTTGATACGAGCTGCCAGCATTTGTTTTACCTCCAATCAGAGCCCCAAGGAAAAAAAAAGAACAAATTCCTTCCTAAGACCTTTCCCAATTCCGCCTCACAACGTTGCCCAACCGGGAGGCGTATAACGCTTTCATCGTATTACTTCCTTTATTACGAATTTTGAGCAAGCCAATTTCTCGTATCTCATAGACAGGAAAATACCTGCATGACAAACATTTAAAAAAAAATTGGCACACATTCATTTCACTAAGTATCGTAGCTGTAGTGAAAGGACAATGAACTAGGATTGTCAGACTTTGGCACTGTATTCTAAATTCTTTTGGGCACCGAAATAAAATATGCAACGTCTTTTGTAATCATGTGAAAATTTGGAATATCCACAAGGCGCTCCAATGCGCCATAGATTTGTATGAAAAATAGGTCAGATTCGCTTCTTGGATGCGAAGTGAAACAACATTAGATGCCACTGTACATATAATTCCTGGAAGTGTGATTTGTACCAATTTGCTATAAAAATTATGTCGCCAATTTACATAAGACCTTTCGACTCCTAGACAGAATAATGAAATAAATTATCTGTTCAAGAAAGAATTTTGATTTTTGAATCAATATGTGATCTATTTTACAAGCAAGGAAAAAATGCGCACGGATACGCCCATAATACAAGGTTATTCAAAATGTTGGACTCAATTTGGCACGTTCTCCTATGATACACGAGATTGGTGATACCAATGACAAATGTTCTTTCTAGTTGGAGGTTCAATGTTAAAATGGAGACGAAAGGTACGCTGCACTACAATTGGCGACTCAGTTTTACAGAACTCACGAACAAAGAAAATCTTTAATGAAAATAAAACAATAACTTTGTTTATAACCATGAGAATTATATTTAATTTTATTACGACCGACCGGTTTGGCTTAACATAAGCATCTTCAGGGTACAAAAATTAAACTGATCAAAAATACATAGTGTGTTTATATATACAAAATAGAATAAGACAGAACATAACATAGAACAAAGAAAAAATGAGATAGCATGAAATAGAAATCTGACATAATAACCGAGCGAAAGAGACAGAAGTACATAATGGAATACCAAGGAATACCAGAACAGGTGATTATGGGATGGGAAATTTTACGAGATTATAGGGAATATACCTAATATTGGGCTATTGGACACATTTAGTTGATTATTAAGAATTTTATTTTTGGTTTTAACAGCTTTCTTTATTTCTAGTGATTCTAAATTATTTAATCTGTTTCCATGACCATTTTTATGAAGAATATTAGCACCGGTGCTTTGAATGAAGGTATGATCTTTATCAATAAGGTGATTGGCGAATTCTGAAACAAAGTTATTGTTTTATTTTCATTAAATATGTCTAACCACAAAGTGACTGCTTTCTATCAAAATAAAGAAAATCTTGTTCTGCATAGTAGTCATTTTAGTCACAACTGAAGCACAATGGCTACTTGCCGGCTCGAGCACTCTAGCGGTCGTTTGCGTAATTATGAGAGATCTAGCGGCAGGATTTGAAACATTCCGACCTCCTCTTTCAATTTCTTTGTTAATAATTCACATATAAGGTATAATTCAGGAAATACAGCGGTACGAAATTGAGTCCATCATTTTGAATAACTAACTCACTTTGTTTTAACACTTCAGTGTTATTTTCAGAATCAAGCAAGAACAAAACATTGATTGTTCGATCAATTTCACCAGAAGGAAAAAATGAGTTTAGATACTTCGGGCGCATGGACATGCCCATAAAACACTTCTATCGGTTTATCTCTCCAGTGTTAGAGGCGATTGGGGAAACGGGAAGGTCAAGAAGTGGGTCGATTGAGAGAAGCCATTAGATACATCCATTAAATGATGATATTGAGGTTAATGGCTGAGGATAGACAGTTTTATAACGCCTTATAAAAACAGAAACAACCTATATTTATAAAATATACATAAAATATCACGGTTTTAAATAGAAGTAACGTAACCGCAGACCAAAGAAAGGATAAGTATGGACAAGAGTGAATAATAAATGGTCAATGTTTCCGAGCGTCGTTTAGTGACTAAAATCAACTCAAGGGAGCTTTACATTTTGTTTGTAAGTTTATAATTAAAGTTTGTAGCCCCTTTTAAATAGATATGTTTTAGACTTTTCTTAAAGGTTTCGAAAATACTTTCTGACCTCAAACCAAATGTAAGGACATTTCAAGAATGTGGGCCCAGTACATGAATAGCTCTGTCCCCAAATTTAGCAGCATTCGTACGTGAGAGTTCAACCAGTCTGTTCGACGCATCAGATCGGTCGAGTCAACTAAATGTGAGTTGCATCTGAGTAAGATTGTCCCTCACGCAGAGATCAGTCGAGTATGATGGCGCCAGCCCGTTCAGTGTCTGATATACCATAAGACAAATTTTAAATTAAACTCTTTCTGTGACTTGGAGCCAGTGTAGGCAATCACGTAGAAGAGGTGTGATGTGACAGTATTTGGTGGCACCGCACATTAGACGAGCAGCTGTGTTGAACATTCCTTGCAGTCTGTTCAAATGTACATTAGGCAGACCAGCATACAAACTATTGCAGTAGTCTAATCT
>JAHDVE020002243.1:0-36640 GCA_022606495.2 Halesus radiatus | reverse complement strand
GTATAAACGGAGAGAACATTGACTAAACGACTGTCATTACCATCATGGTGGCCTGTTTTCCAAAGACTTAAGATGGATGCACCAGATACTAGATGCTGGAGAGGTACGGTAGGTAGGTACTTTCTTTAATAATCCACGTATATTAAACATCCATCAGAAGCTTAATTAAAGCTACGAGAAGATAAAGCCAGTATAAACGGAGAGAACATTGACTAAACGACTGTCATTACCATCATGGTGGCCTGTTTTCCAAAGACTTAAGATGGATGCACCAGATACTAGATGCTGGAGAGGTACGGTAGGTAGGTACTTTCTTTAATAATCCACGTATATTAAACATCCATCAGAAGCTTAATTAAAGCTACGAGAAGATAAATCCAGTATAAACGGAGAGAACATTGACTAAACGACTGTCATTACCATCATGGTGGCCTGTTTTCCAAAGACTTAAGATGGATGCACCAGATACTAGATGCTGGAGAGGTACGGTAGGTAGGTACTTTCTTTAATAATCCACGTATATTAAACATCCATCAGAAGCTTAATTAAAGCTACGAGAAGATAAAGCCAGTATAAACGGAGAGAACATTGACTAAACGACTGTCATTACCATCATGGTGGCCTGTTTTCCAAAGACTTAAGATGGATGCACCAGATACTAGATGCTGGAGAGGTACGGTAGGTACTTGGCTAGATGCAGCCTTAATGCACAATCAATCAATCCGGTAATAATTGGAAAGCAGATCCCCCAGAAGGCGCTATCGGTATTCATTTGAGGGTCTCTTGTGCCAAGCTCACTCTCATGCCCCATTAAGATAAACTTCTATGCACTTCTGCGCTCCTAACCCATCATGACTATTCACTCGCTTCAATGGACTCTAATGTCTATACTGGGTGGCGCGTTAACTACTCAAACTGTTAGGAATGTTATCATATTTAAAGAAATATTTTGTCTATACTGCTATTTCATAAATATCATTATGTTTCGAAACCAATGGTTCCAACGTCAGGATACAAATTTTACATTAATTAAAAATAACATAAGCATATACAAATCATAAAAATAGGCAAAAAAAAAAAAAAAGTGAGATAAGGTAAATAATTTAATATTAATGTAAACATAATACTATTAAATAAACAAAAGTATTGTATTTGTATTAGAAAATAGAAATTGAAACATTAAATTACCAAAACTTAGTTTAAGGATACATAATACATAAAATTACAAATCTCACTCAAATGATACATACGCGTACTTAATACAAATAGAAGCTAGTTACGCGAGATACATAAATGAGTACGCCCAATCTTATTGTACAGTCGACACATTTGAGACAAAGGACTAAAATGCGCAATATTATTTTCCAATTCACACAGATGAAATGAATGTTCTGTGACGTCAAACAACGGTTATGTGAATACTGCCAAGACAAAATGTAGTATTGAGATGACCGCGAATTGTTTTATGTAAACATATTACAATTGCTTTCTTCGAACTCATGCAGATGAAATGATGGATATATGATAACCGCTCCCCACCCACATCCGACTTGCCCACCGTTTTTAAGAAGCATGTGAGAAGCGGTCGAACAATGGGTTTGACTTTATGAAAGGAACGTCGGACGGCCTGGCCTGTCGACGCGGTGGCTTCAGTTACTGGGTAAACCAGTCGTGTGAGACGGCCTTTACACAATTATATAATTTTATTTGTTTAAAGAAAGTATGATTTTTTCTGACAGTTGTTTCGACTTCCAAAAACATTATCAAGCTGTGGTAAAGTCATTGACAGATCATTGATATTTACTACCATTTATAAAAACTTATTAGTAAGTATATAATTTTTTTGTAGGAAAGCAAAGCTGTAATGCTGTAATCACAACTACCCACGAAAATACTTTGTATACACCATTCCACATGGGTTTTTCAGTGTCTATCTGGGTCCCGTGACTCTACGATGAAAAATAAGACCTCCACGACGTTGGAAAAACTCTTCGTTTTGTCAACATAAATTTTTTTAATTGATATAATGACCCTAAAAATCCTGCGTTTTTCTTACAGGACTTAAGAAATATTGCTTTCCTGCGACGTTAATAATAAGAAAACGTTTTGCCTCAATTTTTTCATTTTCATTTCCCATTTGTTTTAGAAGAAATTAATAATAGGTAATTCAAATATCAAAATACTCGTACATTAATTCAAATACCTTTAATGAAAACTACCCGATAAATCCTTTACTGATTCAAAAAAAGTGGTCGATAAAATTTCGAGTGGAAAATCATCGAGTTGCATCACCCATTACATTAGAAACATTTTCCTTGATTTTTTTCGTTAACATATTAAGATGCATTTTGCATATCTCTTCTCGTATTGTAGATTAATTATTTTCTTTTTAATTCCATTGCAATTGCTTAATTTATTTGAAAATATGTATTGTCATATACAGTAGGTAGATATGAAAACTGTAATGATGATGAAAATCAACTCCCTTTTAGTATAATATTATTCAAATTGTTTCATTTTGTACATAGAGGCTTAGCATTTTCCTTCATTGCATAGAAACATAATGCTTAAACACTGCCATATGTTGTGATGTTCTTAATTTTGTTTACATTCGTAATTTGAACGAAGGGCACATTTAACGTAACATCTCTGCATCAATATGAAGGAAGTTAATTTTGATTGCGTTAAATTGAAGTGCGGTCGTTACACAGAGTTAGTGTGATCGCTATGCTAATATTTTCACATCATAATCAAATCCAAATATTTTATCTGCCTAGGATAATAAATAATCGCACGCGAATAGTGGATTTATGAAGAAAAAAAAGAAGTTAAATTACAGATTTTTTCAGTTGTAAAAATGACCCTTTTCAACAAGTTTCTAAGCGTTACAAAATAAATTTTATGCTTTGTCCATAAATATTGAGAAATAATATTCCAAATAATTCAGAAGAATTCGTTCAGAGGATTGTACTATTCACCCACAAGCCAGCAACTGCTGTCCCGGTGCCACCGGTAGGTACTGGAAATACCTGCTCTGATTTACTGATTATGGGAGGGAGTTTGGTTTACGCTCCACTTTACAAAAACCATGCAAAACACCGTCATTAAAATATATTAAGGAACTATTTAAAATGATTACTCAATGTATGGAAATGAAACAAATAATAATAAAATAAATAAACACAGTAACCCTAAGCCATTATGGAAATATAGGGTAGACAGGTATCAAGTAAAGGATGAGCATTGGAGCAATGATGAACTCCTCAGTGATGAGGAACGTCCTATCATCTAGTATGTTAAAAACAATATATTTCTCTCTTGCTCAATCTATTTTACTATATAGTATAATAGGTTGGGGAGTGACTTTAAAAACTAATCTTAGCTGTAGAAAAGATAGAGAGGTTGATTTTGAAAGTCATCCTACGAAAACGATCGATATTTCTAACTACACAGCTGTTTAACGCTTTTTGGGTTGTCAGTTTAAATAAAATCTTCTAAAAGAACATATTTTTACAAATACACAAGGACCATTTCAATTCAACAATTTCCACAAAAATAAGTAACCGTCAGATCACGTGGCAACTTTGAAATTCCTAAATTTAAAACTAGTGCTTCTCAATACCATTACGTCCATCAAGGTAAACATTTTTTTTAATGCCTTGCCGTATAAAATCAAAACAGAAAAAAAACCTTTCAAATCACAAATCAAATAATTATTAGATAACTGTAAGCGTAATTACAAGTTTTAATTTCTTTAAAAAAATTGAATGCGCTCGAATGACAAAAGATTCAGTGATTTCAAACTCCGGAATGGAATTCGGTTTAAAGCTCAATACTCATCCAATGTAGTTGACAACCTTATTTTTAGAGCTAGCTCTTATAGGTAAGAATCTGAAATAATTAATGTATTACTGAAATTGAATGCATTTTAATTCAAATTACAATATCAGAATTCACTTTTAAGCGATGCTTCTGCGGAGAAAAAAAATCGTGTTTCAATTGGTTCAAAAATTCAATTTGGTCATAATTTTTATTCAACGTTAGACAGTTTATTCCTCATGTTCGAACCTTCTCACAGACTACAATAATTTTTATTTACAAATATCGTTCATTTTTCTGACCGTCGAATAATCTAAGCGGAATAGCAAAATATTTTTAAGTGTGTTTTCAATCAATTTTGAACGCTTTATTTTTCACAAAAAACGCAGCAGTTTGATTTTATAACACACATTGCCCATTGTGAAAGAAAATAATATATTTAACTAAAAATACCTACCCACCAACATAAATTTATCTACAGGTCCAACTTTTGGAGGAATAACTAAGCACAAAACAATAAAAAGAAAACCTGTAGTCCCACGTCACTGAGATATTTAAATTTACAAGTAAAATGACAAGAGTTTTGTTTTATCTTCCTTTCTGTCAGACGAGACAAAAAGGAGGAACATCTTGATCCCGTGTTTCGCTTCCACCGGGCGACGTAAATATAAAATGTACCAGAAATAGCCCGCATTTTTCCACGTCTCCTCCGCCGAAGTAAATTAACAGCTTGTTAAGTATGCGAGTTAGTTTGTTCATTGCCTACTCTTGTCAGATAAATATGCTTTATGTAGACGCAACTGTTGTCTTTTTGTCTAGCGGAGGATGCTTTGTCGAAGTCTCGCGCGGAAAGCGGGGATTATCTTAAAATACGCGCAGAATCTTTCAAATGTCATCTCGAGTATTTTCAAGCTCTGAAATATCTTGAATTTCATTTATCAACATCGCTCTTTGTGTAACAGTGTAATGTGTTTCAACATTATAAATAATCCCCAGCTTCTGGAGAATCTTCGGAATTAACTTACTTGATTTGACTGCCGCCTACCGTAAAAATGCTCGCATTGAAAAAAACATCGAAAGTACCTAGAGCAGGTTAATGCGTTTCCTTTTGATTGTTAACAGTGGTATTTTAATGGTGTCAATTTGTCATTAAACAAAACTGTACCTATATATAAATGCATGTAATTTTTTGATGCCACAACACACTCAGTCATTATCGTTTACTGAGAAAACGACGAGAGTCGCACTTTGAAATATAAAAAAATACATGTAAAAGCATTTTTTTTAATTTGTCTTGAAAATAAAAAAATAAAAAATAATATTGTTTTCCACGCTGTGTTCACCCGTCTTGTGAAGGACATTTTAATCAATGTTTAGATTTTTGGTGCCATGACAATTTGGCACAGTGATAAATTGACACACTTTTGATAAAAGTGATATATAGTCATCTTAAGAAAGAAAAAAAAATATCTAACCTAAAAACCTAACCTAATTAACCAAGTTTTTTTGTCATAATTCTCACGACTTAATATTTATTTATTTATTGTATACTATACATATAAAGTTAGTTATTAGTAAGACACGTGCAAAGCGCATCACAATAGGTTCAAAGATAATATATCGAACAAATACAGGAAAACATAGTGTATGTACCATTCTAAGTAATAAGTTCAGAGGCGAAAAATCAAAACATTCTCTACTATATCTGAATATGTATTACCTATTGTGTGAAGTCGAGGTACCAGTGAATATTTGAATGACTCAGTTCTGAGATTATTGTTACAATTAAATAAAATTTTAGATCGGGTAGTTTTAGTTGGAATATTAAATGTAATTAAACTGACGATATCAGGGCTGTCTATAAAACCATTAACAATTTTGAAAATAAAAGTTAAATCAGAGACAATTCTTCTATCTGATAGTTATAATAATTTTAGTTCTTTCATTAAGTGATTGTAATTTATAGTTTCAATAGAGTGCCGAATTGTCCATTTACCATATTATCAATGGTATTCTCTTAGCATGAGAATAATTAAAGTTTCTTCCAGTATGTAACGATATGTAAAAACACAAAATGAAGACATGTCCTGTGGTGGTCGTAATACATAAAAAAAATGTAGAATCATTTTCAGTCTATAACTTACCAGCGGTGAGTTAATTCAATCAGTAGATTGTCGCGTTTTATTCAGAAAAGATTTTATTAAATCCCATAGTTCCATATTAAATTATGATTGGCTTATGGTAGCAGTAGGTAGATGGCGTAGGTTGACATAAAAGGTTTTGCGTTTCGTGTTCAATCCACTTACTGCATTTTGCATTCAACTACTTTATTCACTACGTATTTTGTTCGGTTAGTATAAAAATGAACTGTGAACTTATTGCATAAGGCAAAGTGAGGTTAAGCCTGTTATAAAATCAGCGCGGATTGTCGAAATGGGGGAAGAAATATTATCATGCAACATGAATAAATAAACGAGGACAACAGAACTGAACTTCATGCGTACACTTAATACATAGTCCTTTAATAATCGTAAATAATTTCTATAACAGTATTCCTACTTCGTGGTTTGTATTTCGCAGCAGAAATAATATCTACTGGAGAGCGTTTAAAATTCATATCGCAGAAATAAATTTATCGGAAATACCCCTCCATTATTCTCGGCGGAAAGCAACAAAAACTAAGTTTGGTTTCTATCGAAAGTTTGTTAAACATTGAATAAATTAGTAACATTAATCTCCAATTGTTTTTGTTAACGAACAGAAATGTGGTTGTGGGAACAAAGGCCATAAACTTAAACCAAATCAACTAAAATATCTCGGGGCACGAATTCGGAGCGGAGTAGTGCGCTTTGCCGAAACTTTCCGTTAACTGTTAAAAGCTACTGTACATTTCAACCAGTCTTATTTGTCAGTATTGATAAGCGGGTTTTGACAAAGACTCGTTCGCTACCATATCCTCGTGGAATTACTTACGAGTATATCGAAACTTTGCTTCATTTAAACCTTAGAAATAATGTGTAGGTGGCCTACCACATAATCCGATGTTTAGAAGTAGATTTATTTACTAGTATCCCTTACGACCACCTTGAGATGTTGCGATCCAACCTACTGTCTGCCGTACGAAGCTCCTGCCTTAGTTGAATGGAACCAGTTATAAGTTTTCAGTTCTGAAGTGTATGGCATATTGTTAGTTACAGAGATAACTTAAATTATTATCGATGTTTCAAATTTTGTATATATTAATAATTATCATTAAAAAAACGTTGAATTAAAATGTGGTTTTACAAATTATATATGAAAACAATAAATAATATTTCTACATATTGTTATTTTGGAAGCTGGTCGTTTGATGATATGATTTTTTTTTTAACAAATCGACGCCCGAGAATTATTAAAATTTACATTCTTTATTCATTTTGTCATATCAATATTAATTAAATTACATGGTTTAGTGCAATGATGCAAACTTAATGCAGAATGGATAATTCTATTTCTTAGCATTTCTATGAAATTAAATTGAATCGATTGCATTATAAGGAATCTGAAGACATTCATTTCGAAATGGGCGTTTCGATTATAATTAATTCTAGCTCACTCGTACTAAGGACAGTGGATGAAACGGAAAACAACGAATCTATAACAGTAACGATACAACTTCTGGGGTCTAAGTCTGTATCTTTTACGTCAGCCAACGCAAAATTATATTGGCCATAAACAACACATTTTGTTTATGGTTTGCGTTATGGATTTGTCTCTTAACGTAAACGCAAACCTTGGCTTATCAGCGCGCTACGGACTACCAAACTGTCGAAACGTGTTGTTTATGGCCGATTTAACTTGCATCAGCTAACGTAAAAGATACAGACTTAGGCCTCTGGTATGAAAACAGAATCCTTTGGATTATCTCAGGTTCGATATAAGTTATCGCAGTAGGAAAGTGGAGATACTGAAGCAACCGAGAAATTTTAGGCTCTTTGATAAAACAAACTCCTCACAACCAGCAGCGTGAGAGTCTGTCGACTAGCATGGATTGGTCGTGTACACCGAGTAGAGGAGGACTGAGAAATATGATTCCAATTAATCAAATTCGTAGAAAAATTGTTTAAATTTATGCGACACCTAAACAAGCCTGCTTTACCTCCAGGATACTCCGATTATTGTCATGCATAGAAAATTTGCGAGAAAACAAAACAAGATTTTGTTGTAGGGGTTAAATTCTGTGCGGTCTGAAAGGTTGGGGTGGAAAAGCCGCAAATGATCCCAAAAAACCCTCGAGGAAAAAAGGTTATTGGATTTTAGCACGTTGGAAACGGTTCTTGCTTTAGGTTCGCACTTTCAAGTTCCTATTCATATTTCATGACACGATGGAAAAAGGCGCGTTTGTACTTCATTAAACACAGAAGAAGGAATAGGATTCATATATTATAATTCGCTTCCAGATATGTACAAAACCATCCAGAAAAATAAAAAATCCCAAAATGATGGTATAAAGGAATACTTTTTAAGGATATTTAAAAATGAAAATCAGTAAATCCATATTTGTATATTTTGTTGTTCCCTTATATGTTTTCTCTTGTGTGTTGTTCTATTTAACTTGGCCTTATAAAATTATTTCTGTTTGTATGTGAAACTTGTATTTTTGATATTTTGCTGTCAATGTAAAATTGTATGTACTATCTTCTACTTATGTATTGTAAATTCCTCCCGTCCTAAAATGAGTTTTGAAACTCATCGGGATTGCTTTAGCAAGAAATAAATATATAAAAAAAAAAAAAAAAATATTCAGTATACTGCAGAAACTTATGCGCAATATCATGTCTGTTTATAATATTCCTGCAGACTTCGTGCTCCATACATTTTGTTCTATTGTTGGAGAAAAACAGTGAATGTGAATCCGCCAGTGCATGGGCGAGTCCAAGATTTCAAGATCATGCGGTTAATAACACACTGCTCAAAATTCAGAAAACATGCATTGCGACAGTACCATACTAATTAAATTAATTAAATTGTGGAGGTACTGGTGGAACACAATTATTAATACCATGTTTGAAATGTCCACTATACCACTGACCCAGTTAAGTCAACACGAACTCCATCAATTTTACACATAAAATGTACAATGGAGAAAAAAAAGGCTTAAATATTTTTCGGGTTTAACACGTTATTAAACATCTTTTTTAAATGTGTTAAAATGTTATTAAAACGCCTTACTATTATTGTACATCATGTTTATATTACGTAAAAGTAATAGAAATTATGTATAGTTCAAAACTTTGAGAATTGGCCATATTTATGGTAAAGGTTGACAATCTGAAAAATTGGATAATTTTAGAGCATATGCGAAAGGATATTTCCCGAGACGAGAATTTCGGGAATTACGGACGAGAATTCCAGAAAGCAACCTTTAGCATGTTGTATATTTATAAAAAGTTATTCGAAAAATAAAAATCTCTTAAAGATTTGGGGTCACGGACTTTTTAAGGGTAAAAAAAAGAAAAAAAGGGCGAGTTCACCAACCAACCCACTGCATTACCTTTGAAGCAAAATAGGGTTATTTTATAGTATGGATGCAGACCTGGGGAGAAGCTGGGGAACTTCGTGTATTGAATAATCGTAGCTTCCCGCCCCACGGGAATCATGAAAACACTAAATAAATGTATTGGAATCCGCGATGGGGAAAATCCGTGCTTATTTTACCATATTCGGCAAAAGCAAAATCGATGGAATTATTGAATACGGACATAAAAAAGTTGAAAAGTTCCGCAGATACAACGAATGCGGTTAAACTGCAGGGGAATCTTGCTACGTACGATACCTATATCTAACCTATAGTGTTTAAATACGTCATATTTACTATAGCGACGAAAGAAACGTTGTATGAACCATCACAATCCTGTTTTTTTGAAAATGCATACTGAAACATTATCAATTTTTTCTTTATTGAATCTTAAAGTAAATTGATTCTTTGTTTGTTATTACTTGATTCTTTGTTTGTTATTACTTGATTCTTTGTTTGTTATTACTTGATTCTTTGTTTGTTATTACTTGATTCTTTGTTTGTTATTACTTGATTCTTTGTTTGTTATTACTTGATTCTTTGTTTGTTAGTGTGTTGCACATGTACGCATAGCATTTTTATTGTACTGTGTGGGTTTGACTTTTATGAATATAATTTTTTAAGGTGTATGTAACGTTCGACCACCATAAAACAGACATGTCTAGTTTGATGGTAACATAATCATAAAATATCACAATTGATCATATAAGAATCTATGAATTTCTCAGAATTAACCATTACGGTGAATGCCCAACATAGTCCATCAAAACAATATAAATGAAAGTTTCCATTGGCCCGTGCCTGCATTTCTTTTATTGTTTATTAACACCGCAAAAACAGTTCAATGATAAAACAATCTGTTATATTACGACCAATGAAAGCTATCAAAACTGAGCAATCAAATTAAACAAAGAAACCACAGAAACAGTTTCCTATTAGACAGTGGCATTAAACTGCGACTAAAAATCTCACATAATTTAGAAAAGTGTACAAATTAAAGACCTCGCTGATTGAAGACTTCTCCCAGCAGTGAGTGAGCAGTGAACAGATGCGGTTCGGGCTTAATTCATACATCACTTTACACATTAAGAAACACGCTTCATTATCGTCCGCGCATGGGATGGCTGCGGGGCGGAAGTCGTGAGCATGTTGTGATAATGATTTCGCTAATTGACCCTCGTTACTGACGGCATGCGGCAGGAGTCTCGGACGAGTTTATATTACTTACAGGGCTTGCAACCAACCCGGGCCTAGTACCGGGCGCAGGGTCCAACCGACCCGGCCTTCGGGTCATCCCGGCGATTACTCATAGGGGATTTGACAGAAGACATTGGTCGATATTGTGTGGAATATTTACTAAGAGAGCAATTATTTTATACATATACACAAAATAATAAAATTTTATTGTAATGTTTTACACCTTGTTTCAGGTTAATTTACAAAGGTTATACATACAAACTGAATGATATTTGAAAGGTTATTCTTCTGCTTGAAATAAGGTTAAATGGTCCATTCATTATTTATCTTTGAGTAGTGAGGTAACGTTTTCGATTCCCGTCGGAGCACAAACAGATGTTAAGGCGCGGGTTGTATTTTATTTCCAAAAAGGGGTGCCGCCTGTTTGAGTGGTGTTTATCGTTTAGTTTGATGAACCTGTTTAAAGCTTTTTACGAAATAGTTTTGGTTGTGATTAGTTTCCCGTTTCTATTAATAACTTGTTCGCAAATTGAAAGCAAGAAGTCAACAAAATTTATTCCAGAAAAAATTTTTGCTACAAGCAAAGAATACGTCCTTAATTGCATTTAAATCCCAGGAAGCAATTTTCTTCGCATTCCAGTTCTGTCAGGATTCGTATAATACGCATGTTGCTGTATTAAAGGGGCCGCCATTAGCTCCCACGCCCGGCCCCTTAACCGTCCTAACCGGCCCCCATCACACCCTCCGCCCCTCAGGGGGGCCCAAAGTGCACATTCATGTACCGCTGGAGGGGCCGACCTAACTAGCGATCGGGCCTTCATATCGAGAGGCGGATGAGGGAGTATGCAGGTGTTCTAACGGAACTTTTACCTATATTCGCGGCGGAATTATACAACAATCATGTGTAAGTTTTCGCGGAGTTTTTCTAATACCCGAAAAAGATCGAATGAATCAAAGTCGGTGACGTATATGAATTAGTTCTCAATCTCAGACATAATTCATGTGTCGATTGCATTCTTAAAATCAGTCTTTTCAGCTGTGTCTGGTAAAGTTTTTAGCAATTAAGATGGATTTAATATGCTGGGAACACTTTGCACCATGCTATGCAAAAAGAGACAAGTGGTTTAGAATCAATAAATTAATGGATGGAGCATTGTTTATTTTCGGACATGTTGTATTTTCGATTTTCAAAATTTGCTCTTATTGCCTTTTATGTAAGATTGTTTAGATAAAAGTCAACAACTATTTTGCATGGAAAACTACTGCAAAACTAAAATGGATTTCCTACGATACGATAGTACCACCCCATTCAGGGGCACTCCTGTCCCGGTGAGATCGGAACACAAGGGGGCACTGATTTGTTAGGACTTGGAACAAGTGCTCTGAAGATGGGAAGGAGATTTAATAGCGTTTAATCAACTGGTACACATGGTAACCTAATTAGCCAATATTGGAACTTAGATGGGTAGGAACAAAGGAATTGATTGAGCGTTAATATTTCGTTTCTCGCTTCCCATTTCTTGTCGCTTCCAGGTGATTTTCTCTTCTTGCTTCCCTTTTCCCGCTTCCCGCTAATAGGTTTTAGTTTGTAATTGCTGTTTCCCACTACTTCTTGTTTCTTGTTTCCAGGTTTCCGATATTTTATGCCTATCGAAACGCGCTTTCAGTTTCCTTCTGCTTCTTCTTTCCCGTTTCCCGCTGCTTCACGCTTTTCGCTTTCGCTGATTCTTGGTTCCTGTCTCACGCTTCCCGCTTACTGGTTCTTGTTTTTTTTTTACTTTCCGCTTCACGGTGCTTCTTACCTCCCGTTTCCCGCTGCTTCTTGCTTTACCAACATGATTATCCTACTGATTAAAATTATTTTTATGAAACTGATTAATTTAATTCATCGTTATTTGGGAGTTACAATATTATTATCAACAAACGATATTAAGGAGAGAAAAAATGCCATGTTGTATTGTACTTTTACGTGAGTGGTTTCCTGCAAACTTTGGATACTTTTCCAATCGGTATTACTTATATCATCAAGATAATATTTGTACACAACTTCGGGCACAACTATTTGCCCCATCTACTCATGAAAACTATCTTTGTATGAACCACCTCCATGGTAGATTGGTTAAGATCCTTGACTATGAATCCGGAGGTCGCCGGTTCGAATCCCGGCGTGCGAAAGTAAATTTTAAATGGTTAATTTGTGTTGTTATTCCACAAGCGCTGCAATAACGAGCCAAAATAATGTAATGCATTTTTGCAGTTTTTGCAGTTTCAGTCACACAGACATGTCACTCCATACTGTATCGTAGAAACTAAAATGTCGTAAACGCTACCATTTATACGATACGATTATACATTACGTAGTTGCATAAATGTTTCAACCATTGCTAGGAGTAATGTACCATTCTTGGCAAATTATTTCGAGCATATGCTATAATCTAAATAGGCGTGAAGCTTGCAAGGCAGAGAGTCATGTTGTAACTTGTAGTAACTCATAATGTACCTTCCTATGAGATAAGAAGGAACCTAAAATTGCCACTCGTATAGCCCATTATATCACACTATAATGGCGCATGAGAAAACAGATAACTTTAGTTTAGTGGGGAGCCAAACTGAGGGTTATGTTTGGAACTGTTTCCAGCGACCGCAAAATGAAATGCAAAATTACCATGTCAGAAAAAAATTAACTGAATTATATTTCTTCGTTCTTAAAGCCAAATGGCTTTTGAACAAAATTTTTCGCTATTCAAATCTCCTGAGAGGAAATTATACACATATATATATATATATAATACGTGTTAACTGTAACCTTGTCTGTAAATTTTATGTTTTACATAACAAGCACCCGTTAGACAAACCACAAAAAAGTAGTTTATCGGGACTTTTTGAATTGTATTTATTACTGTTGTAAAATTAAATAAATAAAAAAAAAAAACTAAAGCGGAATTTTGCTTTCACAGAGCAAATCTATATCGCATTCTTACTTACCTGTAACGATGGAGATATACATCGGATTATTTCGAATGCGCTTTTCGGTATGGCCATCAGCTCGTTCTTCGATTCTGACTTTATCTCATCAATTGTGGCTAAACGCTTTCCTTTCATTGATCTCTTCAGTTTCGGAAATAGGAAAAAGTCTCACGGAGCCAAATCTGGTGAATACGGTGGTTGAGGCATGATAACGGTGTTGTTTTTGGCCAAATAATTACGAACAAGCATTGATGTGTGAGCTGGTGCATTATCGTAATGCAAAATCCATGATTTGTTTTCCCACAATTCCGATCGTTTGAGCCGTATTGCTTCACGAAAACGTTGCATAACTTCCTTGTAGTATTCTTTATTAACCGTACAACCTGTTGGCAAGAACTCATGATGCATCACGCCATTGTAATAGAAGAAAACAGTAAGCAAAACCTTCACATTTGATCGAACTTGGCGTTCTTTTTTCGGTCTTGGCTCTTCTGGCCACTTCCATTGGGATGATTGGGCCTTGGTTTTTACGTCATAACCATATGCCCACGTTTCATAACCAGTTATAACCCTTTCGAGCAAATCTGGATTGTCGTTGACGTCATTAAACAACTGCTGAGCGATACTAATGCGACGTTGCTTTTGCTCAAAATTTAGCAATTTCGGAACAAACTTCGCTGCCATACGTTTCATGCCCAAAACATCCGAGAAAATTGCATGGCATGAGCCGATTGATATGCCAACATCCTCTGCAACTTCCCTAATAGTGATTCGACGATTTTTCAAAACCATTTTCTTCACTGTTTCGATGTTTTCTTCGTTTGTTGACGTGGTTGCAACTCCAGGACGCCCATCGTCATTAACATCTTCTCGGCCTTCTGTAAAGCGCTTGTACCACTTATAAACACTTTTTGAGACAAAGTAGACTTGCCGAATGCCACAGTCAGCATTTTAAGTACGTTCGAGCACTTTATTCCATTTTTAACGCAAAATTTAATACATACATCCTTGATCCATTTTTTTTCAAAAGTAAAAAATCGAAGAACACACAAAAACGTGACTAACCTTTCCAGTTGTCAAAAACAAACCACTAATCCAAAATGACTGATAATGCTAACATATGATAAACATATGTGTATCAACATAACAAAACAAAAAAATTGATAATCGAATGTACACAGCCCGCGAAGATTCAAAATTCACCTTTTCTTTTGAACACACCTCGTACACTTTTCTGTTATACCAACTCTTGACACGTCCTGACTTAATAATAATAATATAATAATCGGATGATTTTTATAGCGCCGTTTTTGTGAAAAATCACCTCAAGGGCGCTGTACAAATCTTACTTCCTATTCTTACATTATTCCTATATTAATTAATTTTTATTTTTTCTGGACACTATCATTACACATTATTTATAGACCATATAAAGAGATGCGGTTAGATTATCAAAATTAAATACGGCTTGGTCTAAGTTTCCATACATGTTTAATTTAAAAAAAGAAGAAGCTGTATTTATTCCTTATGATATATTGCAAGACGCTAATACAAATGATAGGAGTTATGTGAAGTTGGGCGGCGGGTGGGGACTGGGCCGGGGGTACTGATCCTTTCTTCCAATCTTCTTTGGTGGCGCTCGTCGGCCGGCTTCAGGATCTGGAAAGAGTACATCAGCGTGTCGTCTATTTCTCGCCCCAGCCGGTGGTATCCTTGTCGGGGTCGGGCCACAGCAGGTCTTAGCAGGTAACCTTGTCGGGCACGTCCGTGGGCCGCATGATGCACCGGATCTGCTCCGTGAACTGGAGGTCAGAACTCAGGTCGCCGTGACAGCAGAAGATCTTCTCGTCAAATGTTTTTATTTCCTATTGCGCCTTTCTCGGTAGCCATGAAATCTAATTTTGCGGATTGCAGTTGTGGTACAACGTTCAAGGTTATACAATTATATCTTTGCAGCTATTAAAGGCTCCAAAAAAGCACATTCACCATTAAGTTTGAGTTTGTGTTGTCTAGCTCGGTCGTATATTGTTTACAATCACCATAGTTCAAAGAATAACATTGTAAATCATCCACTCTGGGACACTTTTAACAGGCAAAGGTCTTTAAACAAGCACATGTGGCGAACGCCTTCGGCCGATAACCGATTCTTTTGGGTTAATTTAGAACAACGTGACAGATTTGAACTTAAAATATTTGGGTTTTTATTTGATTTTTATTATAAACTTGATTTAAGCCCGAAACGGCCACACTAAAATTATATGATTTTTATAAATGTAACCTAAAAATTATTGCGGTTATTTTATGCTATTTTTACACCGGGAAAATGAATAACTTCCTAATATTTCCGAGATAAATCAGGAGCGACTATAAAACACAGCCGGCAGCCACGGGGGCGCCTAAACTTATTACTCGATTTAAGTACTCGATTCACTTGATCGTGCTTTGTCTTCCTGGAACGTATTCGACTTTAACCATTCGCTTGCGCGTCACATTTCTCGTGAAATATCGATATTATCCTGATTTAAATGAAGAAAAAATTAACCTTGTAAGATTTGATACTGCATTCAAGCTGTACAGCATGGTGAATTAAGTAGAGTTACAGAGGGTGGGTATTTTACGACGTTCACGTGAGGCCTTACGATGCCAGGTTGCACGGAGTTCCTAGCGATAGGCACAGTGGAAGGTGGTACGTACACACAACAAAACCTTATCCCGGGGACAGGCGTATTATTTTGACGGACATGAAACAAGTTTGGCCCCAAACAATTACCTTTACCCACGTACGGCGGCAGGCAGCAGGCGGCAGGTAGGTAGGTATCAGTCAAAAGGGTCCGTATTCCGTATTCCGTATCGCAAATCCCTCCCAGTCTTTCACTTTCATTTGTTGAAAATGCCAAATAGGGTGTAATAATATGAAAGTTGTATTCAAAGGGCCCGGAACGATGCCAACGCCGACGTCGGAAACCCTTTACGGGCCATTAAGGAAAGGTTGCAGGATGGATCAGCGATACACTGGAACACGGGCCGCATACACCACAATAATACATCGTTGAATAAACAAAACAAATGGCCGTTTAAATTTCGTTTTACTTGTTTCAATTTCACCCTATTATAGAGGCGTGAAAATTATACCCCAGCGAGAACAGTTCGAAATATTGCCGAAATAATGAGGGTTAAACTTTTATTATTTTTTCTTTACTCTGTGTACGATTCATTAAAAATCTTAATATTTCAAATAGTCACTTTAATCACTCGTGAAAAAGAAATAACATAATTCATAACAAGGAAAACATATTAGTGTCACACGAATCGAACTGTGCGCTCTCGCGTCCTGAAAATGCCTTTTCCAGCTAGATTTTTTAGGAAACTCGCGGCCTCATTTCTATTCTGTTTAATTGATCTTTAAATAAATAAGGGAGGGTAGCCATTCGCTAGTTTCATATTTTTCAACAATGTAAATTGATGAAGTTCGAGACTTTTATGTGTATTTTTAACGTGAAGTGTTCTTTAATGTACGTTTTCCGATTACTTAGGAAATCCATTGGAATCGAGAGTTTACTGTACCTACTAGTCTAATTACGTATTATAGCAAAAACCTTTATCTCAAATAAGTATCAACCTGTGAAGCAACTAGCAAAGGGCCCTTGAGGCGACTATTACTTAAATTATTTTTACACTTTCAAAAATTTTCGGTAAACATTTTTTCAAATGAATCCCTGTATCTATATGTAATCCATCTATGTTGAAAGAGATTAACTTCTAGATCCTTAACAACTATACTCGTGGAAGATCTCATGCACTATTTTATGCTTCAATAGCGAACTTCTGCTTATCAGAACGCGCCGATCAACAGAGTGGTCCAACTGTCCAACGATGCTGCGTTGACCGTTGACATGTTTAACGTCACTTACAAATAGTTCATCGATTTCCTCTAGACGCATGTCACAAAATATCCGTAAAACTGTCCCCATGACCCTTGCATATTTCTACTGTGTTTTGTTTTCCTATTAACCTTTTACAAATATGCATTATCTTTTTTTTAATTTAGTTTCAGCACACTTTTCTTCATTTCATTAATAAAATTTTACAAAGCTAATAAAACAATTTGTAATGTTTTTCTTTGTCCTCCCCACTAGGGGATTCTGTGCTGAGTCGGACTAGGTTTTTATTTAAAAACTGATCGTTTTTAAGCACCTGCGAAGTTCTTTTCAAGATGCTGGATAACTCCTCTTCTTTGGTTTCTTTGACCCAGAAGATTTGATTTTTGAAATCATTTGACTTTTCTGTTTTTATTTTTATTTTTATAGTACTTGGAAGTGAATTATATAGTTTACTGGATATATTTATAATACCTTTCTCCAAAAGCATTTAGGAATATTCGTAATGTTATTTTGGTGTGGTGAAAATTAAGATTCTTGCCTTTTTTTGAACTTTTGAAATGTTTGATTAAAATATTCTTAGCATAGATATTTTGTATGTTAGGTACTGCGAAATATTTGGAAATTCCTTTTGTTGGCGTTCTTATGGGGACTTTTAAAATTATCTTTATAATAATATAAGATAATTGTTTAATATGGTTAGTAGTTGCCAATCCCCATAATAGTATACCATATTCGAGGCGCGAGTGGCATAGCGCATAGTAAACTTTTTTAACATTATTTTGACATTTAAAATATTTCTGATGTTTAATTTAATTAATGAATTTTGTGAGTTTCCTTGTAATACCAATTACGTGAGTGTCCCACCTAACATTTTCATCTACTTCTGTACCAAGATATTTTATACTTTCTGTATGTGTAAAAAGAGAGCAAGAACGTTGTGAAAAATTGCTTTGGCATTCATTTAATTTTAGATTGTATTCATTCCCTGGTTGTCCTCTTGTGTCAATTGAAAAAGTAAAGTACTTTGTTTTACTAACATTCAATGTAAGTGAGTTCATTTTTAACTATTTTTGTAGAATAATGAGCCTAAATTCATCCATCATATCATAATACTTACTTCAGCTACTTGTTTATGTATATTGTAGCATTTCTCTTTTTCTGTACCTTTCTACTTTTAATCTCTTTAAACATTTGGTGAATAACCATCTTATTGAAACCATGATAAATAAATAAATACAATCCTGAAATATTTTGGATTTGTGTTCTTCTGTAGGGATAAAGACATAACTACCATTATTGAAACAAGCCAGTTTAAAACCGTATCTTTATATCTATGAGACAATGAACCTATTCTAATCTGACTTGGTATAAATCCGAGTTACGCAGCTTTAATTGCGAGGTCAGGAAATTTGAAATAGAATAATTACTCTAAGAAGGATTACAAGTCGACAGAAACTACGATCAGACATTTTACTCTGGGACGCAATTACATCTAAATTACTGTATACTTTATTGGATGACATATTTATATTATTCCAAATGCTTCCTGTTTAATAGCTTTCGTTGCGTTACTTGGTAACATAATACGCTGTAAGATGTCTTGAAGATTCAAATTTACATAAATAGCCACTCTGCTTAGAGTCAAATAATTATTGCTTGGTAACATTATACTATTTCCCATGGACGAAAATATTTTTATCACATTTTCGTAATAAATTTTTTTTAATGGTATAACTATCATCTAAAAATAACTACTACCATAAGTTTAAAATGCATCAAGATGGCCATGGGAGGGTGAAACCGTTCCAGTCCTACCAATAAATTTTCTCATTGAAGAAGATAATATCAACAATTCTCAATGAAAATAGGCGATTAATAGAAAATAAAAAAAGGTAACGGTCGTGACCAAGATTCGAATCTAGATACTCTAGTCTTACCGAGACAAGTGCTTCTATCTTCTTATTTAGAAGAACTTGAAATTAGAAAATCCCTAAATAGTTCCAGTATATTGAATTACCAAGTAAATTTATTTTATAGTCCTGTTCTAGATATTTTTCCAGTAAACCGCTCCGTTCCTCCCCAAAAACCCCTAATTACATTTTGCCCTTTGGTCGCCTCCCACACCAACACCTAATATTTACGTATGTCTGTCATTATTTTGTATCTTATGTTTTAATATAGTCTTGACGTAGAAGGGGTACTTCCGAAACCGGTCGACGATTATCATGTTAAATTGTGGTTTAAAACACATGTTATTTTATAGTCCTGTTGTAGATATTTTTCCAGTAAACCGCTCCGTTCCTCCCCAAAAACCCCTAATTACATGTTGCCCTTTGGTTGCCTTCCACACCAACACCTAATATTTACGTATGTCTGTCATTATTTTGTATCTTATGTTTTAATATAGTCTTGACGTAGAAGGGGTACTTCCGAAACCGGTCGACGATTATCGTGTTAAATTGTGGTTTAAAACATGTTTGTGTTTTTATCATATTACGATATTTTTTAATGTGAAAACCACACAAGAGTTATAACAGACCGGAATCAGAAAGACTATTGCATCCCTGATTTGGGGTAAGTTATTAATATAAAGTAAGTGAGAAGGGGAAGGAGACAGGAGACAGGAAATAGGAATGTTGGAAAGTGGCTGGATTTTCCGATCTGGCCATTAAACACGGCTAAATCAATTCTAACTCAGAATGTTAGTCTTTCACCAGAGCGATACTGAGAGTATCTAGGGTTTGTCAAACAAGAGAATGGGCCTGATGGCGGATGCGCAGGGGGCGGTTTTGGTAGAAGGTGGGGCCATCACCATTATGGATTTCCGAATAACTTCGGCAAAACTGCGCAGGGCACGAAGGACCAGGCGCATTATTTAGTTTGCCAAGCTCTACCACAGTATTTATCTAGAGTAAGGTTAGAGCGGCTTTGAGGCGATATTCCGCTAAATCGGCGCTATGCAAATGATTAAATAAGGGTTTTTCTAAAAAGCTTGACACGCGTTCTCCACAACAAACTTATATTATTATTATTACTATCAGATGTAGAATCTTACATAATGCATTGTGCTGCACCTGGACAAATAATGTCGGTGGACGTGCACTGTGCAGTCGGTTCCCTTTTATTTGTTTGTCTTCCCAGAGTAGCAGATCCCGCAAGAGGTGTCTGCTCGCATTACGCTATCTCGTACCGGGACTGCAACATACTACACATATAACATGAACATGTCCTCGCCAATATTGGACTGCGCCGAGACATGGATACTATTGTAGCTACAAATGTTCTCTCCTGCGCTCTCGGTTTTATTCTTTTATTGCGCTCAAATTGTGGGCTGGACTATTTGGCTGGGAAACGGATCACCGAAAAATTGAAGTAGCGCAGGATTGTGCAAAACCGATCGAATGTTACAAATTGATTCTTAAACTCATGAAATATTATAAATCACCGTTCTTATTCACGCGTATTTGTCTGTTTAAAAATATCACGTATTAGGTATGTGATTACTTCTGCAGATTTCTGAACATTGTCCAAAAAATAATCACCCGTTCAAATTTGGTGTTATCAAATCTCATACTAATTAGTACATATCCATTGAATTTGAAGCTTAAGTTCCGAATGCCTTTTGCAACGTTGGAGAGTGGAAGTTATGACGTCAAATCTTATTTTAGTCGGTAAAAAAATATTTTTTATAGCTCCATCCCTCATGATGGAATTCATTTTAAAACCTATGTAATAGTTGTGTTGACTTCGACATTACAGAAAGAAACAGGTGTGCAAATTTCACAATGCCAGACCTCACTGTTCGAGAGTTTTGTTTTCTTACAATACATTCACTTTTCTGTTTTAAAGATTGGTAAAACCTGTAATTACGTATACACGATTTTTTAAGGTTTTATAAATTCTGTTAAATCATTCCCAGTCAGTTACAAATTAAAGTCGGTAATGCTCTAATAGCTTTTTATACCTATCTGCAGTATATATTTGTTTTATATTTTCTGAATGAATAACCAAATTTGATCTTGCATGATATTGTCAATATATTTACTGACCAATCATAGATGTTCGTGATAACAGAAGTAGTAAAATACACATAATAATATGATATTGTCAATATATTTATTGACCAATCATAGATGTTCGTGATAACAGAAGTAGTAAAATACATATAATAATATGATATTTTCAATATATTTATTGACCAATCATAGATGTTCGTGATAACGGAAGTAGTAAAATACACATAATAATATGATATTGTCAATATATTTATTGACCAATCATAAATGTTCGTGATAACAGAAGTAGTAAAATACATATAATAATATGATATTGTAAATATATTTATTGACCAATCATAGATGTTCGTGATAACAGAAGTAGTAAAATACACATAATAATATGATATTGTCAATATATTTATTGACCAATCATAGATGTTCGTGATAACAGAAGTAGTAAAATAGACGTAAAAATATGATATTGTCAATATATTTATTGACCAATCATAAATGTTCGTGATAACAGAAGTAGTAAAATACATATAATAATATGATATTGTAAATATATTTATTGACCAATCATAGATGTTCGTGATAACAGAAGTAGTAAAATACACATAATAATATGATATTGTCAATATATTTATTGACCAATCATAGATGTTCGTGATAACAGAAGTAGTAAAATAGACGTAAAAATATGATATTGTCAATATATTTATTGACCAATCATAAATGTTCGTGATAACAGAAGTAGTAAAATACATATAATAATATGATATTGTAAATATATTTATTGACCAATAATAGATGTTCGTGATAACAGAAGTAGTAAAATACACATAATAATATGATATTGTCAATATATTTATTGACCAATCATAGATGTTCGTGATAACAGAAATAGTAAAATACACATAATAATATTTCTTTATTTTTTTCGTACCCATGCTTAACGATATTTAATGCGTGTCTGTAAAATATTATTTTGACGAATTTTTTTTAGAAACTTCAGTATCGTGTTTAAAATTTTTTAGATGCCTTTAATTTGCTGTGCTGCATAAAACAGCGTATTGTAACATATAACATACGAGTGAGAATGAGGATGTCTCCTACAGCGAAATTTCATGTTATTTACAATGTATCATATTAATTAGAGCATGTTGAGGACAGAACTTTTAGAATATTTGGTAAATATCGAATAATACCAAAGATAACAACAATGTTGATATTTTAGGAGAATCTCGCCGGCCGGGCCGGTCAATAAGCGTGTGGCTTCACTGTTCAATATATGACTGGCGCGGCAGTATGCTGTACTCAGTACTACCATTCGAATCGTGAACTGTACTGAATCGTGTCTCGTGACATCATGGGTGTTTTGAGCGGTCGTTCTACCCAAGTCCACTTTGAAAGCTCATAACTTCGTCATAAGGAATTCAAATCCATTTTTTTTTCAATATTTTTTTTTAATTATTAATGACGTTCAAACTTAAATATCAGTATAATTCGTTTTTTTTCTAAAGTCAGTTTTCAGGGTTAAAATAATTTTTTACGTTCGATTTTTCAAAGGCCGCCAAAACGCTCCAAATCTATGACCGGTCGGTTTTGAGGTTAGAATGTCAAATGTCAAAACAAGCTTTACCGTACATAATTATATATTCCAATCATGGTAAACCATAACTAAGAATAAGTAATAAAATTATCTACCTTTTTAGAAACTTTAATTCAAAGCATAATAATAGTATTGACCATTAACATTATCATAATATCCGTATTGATAATTGGTTTGATCATGAATACTATAATTTCTCTCATGAAAAATTATATATTGAACTATAATTATAAAGCTGTAAGTCACCAAAATTAAGTTATAATTACGCAAAAATTAACAAAAAATATACATTTAAAATACAAAACAAAATCTAAAAATAAAAATTTTCATACTAATCCAAAAACAGAATGCTCACGTGACGTCAGATGTTAGAAATGCAATGGTACCAACATAACACGGTATTTTAATAAGCTGACTTTATTCAGTTTTAAATAATGATTAATAAATTCTACATATAATGAAAGTTATATATTTAGTATCGGCGTTTGCTGATCTACATGAATATATATTTCTAAAGTCATTATATTTTTCACTGGGTTTCCTTGTTACTAATTTTACTGTCGTTATTAACTCTTTATATAATACATTTTCATGAAAAGAAATTAGGGGACAACCTCACCCTTGGATATTTTAGATAATCACGAATGTGACCCGGGGGGGAATTTTTCTGATGAAGCATTTCACAAGTCCATGGTAATATCATATGACTATCTTCATGGTTGAGTGGTTACGATACTTGGCTACGAATACGGAGGTCGCGGGTTCAAATCCCGCCGTGGGCCAGTAAATTTTATTTGATAAAATTGTGTTATTTCACAATTTGTTAATTAAAAATAATATGTAGTACATTTGCGGCACATTTGTCAGAATAGCCCTGGTGAAAGACCACTATTCAGAAACGAAACGTTACTTGAAATGGCTTTAGCCGTGTTTGGTGACCAGATCTGAATAGCTAGGTACTTCCCCGTCTTCTTTCTTCCCCTTGTCCTTCCCATCCTCAATACCTTCAGCCACACAACATGCCCCGATTGGGGATGCCATAATCTCACTGGATTCAGACGGTCAAAATACGAGCATAGTAGAGGTTATTATTTGTCCTGACGTAGGAGCGGTTACTTCGAAACCGGTCGGGTTTATAGTATTGTAATTAATGTTGTGCTGCACTTCCTCCTCCTTTAGCTAACGTTTCTGACAGCCTTGCAGTGTTCATCATCAGGGCAGCTGTCCTGACATGGTAACACGATTTAATACCCGAACAATCAATCACATTTATACTTTGCGTTTTTTCAAAGAATCCTAAATTATAAATTATTTTAAAATATAGTGGTTTAAACCAAGATATTTCTTTCCAATTCCAAGTATTATAGTTCCGATGTACTTTCGCCTCGAATAAACTCGAGCCGAGTAACTGTTTTAATGGAAAAAACCTTTATCTTAGAGCTGAAAATCCGAGTCAGATGATGTGGCAAAAGCAGCGGTCGGGAAGGGGTTTACAGGGGGTGTGTAAGGGGTTTTCGGGAAGGGGATGGGAAGGAGAATGGGAAAGGGGGAGGAGGGTGGGTGGGATTAGGAGGTCTGTGACCACTAGCTGTTGTTTGCCCTTCAGCACATCACTGTAAACCGGTGTAAGGTGATATTATGTGTGTTCTATGTGTACTGACACTGGATACTGGAGACTGGAGCACGCTTCCACCGGCTCAGCACCTTCTATTATGTATCAAGGATTCCGTATCATTCAACCAACGTGTCTTACAAACTTATGTGCTACTGGTTATTTTCAAGTTAAAACCAAACAACATAAAATTAAATAAATTATTAAAATACTTTTAAATGTAATTAAACTTCATTTTCAAACACAAAGAACATTAAGAATTAATAAATTTGACATTTTAAACACATATTTTGGAGAACGCGAATATACAAAACATTGATTATCTCAAAACAACAGATTTTGACTGGTTGCAGTTTAATACTTGTCAATTGATATATTTTTGTATTCTTTGGTCGTAATTTAAATACATACCTCTATTTAAGGAAAGTAAATGACGAATTTAGATATTCTAAAATAGATTAGAAAACAATCCTGTAAAAATAATGCAGTCATTACGTAGGCACACGGGATTATAAAATCCTGTAAAAATAACGCAGTCATTACGTAGGCACACGGGATTATAAAATCCTGTAAAAATAACGCAGTCATTACGTAGGCACACGGGATTATAAAATTCTGTAAAAATAACGCAGTCATTACGTAGGCACACGGGATTATAAAATCCTGTATAAATAACGCAGTAATTACTTAGGCACACGGGATTATAAAATCCTGTAAAAATAACGCAGTAATTACGTAGACACACGGATTATAAAATCCTGTAACAATAACGCAGTAATTACGTAGGCACACGGGATTATAAAATCCTGTAACAATAACGCAGTCATTACGTAGGCACACGGGATTATAAAATCCTGTATAAATAACGCAGTCATTACGTAGGCACACGGGATTATAAAATCCTGTATAAATAACGCAGTAATTACTTAGGCACACGGGATTATAAAATCCTGTATAAATAACGCAGTCATTACGTAGGCACACGGGATTATAAAATCCTGTATAAATAACGCAGTAATTACTTAGGCACGGGATTATAAAATCCTGTATAAATAACGCAATATTACTTAGGCAGACAGATTATAAAATCCTGTAACAATAACGCAGTCATTACGTAAGCACACGGATTATAAATCCTATAACAATAACGCAGTAATTACGTAGGCACACGGGATTATAAAATCCTGTATAAATAACGCAGTAATTACTTAGGCAGACAGTTATAAAATCCTGCAACAATACACGCAGTCATTACGTAAACACGGATTATAAAATCTGTAACTTTATAACGCAGTAATTCGTAGGCACACGGGATTATAAAATAATTAAAAATTAGGCAGACTCATAATAACAATAACGCGTAGTAAGCACACGGATTATAAAATCCTGTAACAATAACGCAGTAATTACGTAGGCACACGGGATTATAAAATCCTGTATAAATAACGCAGTAATTACTTAGGCAGACGGATTATAAAATCCTGTAACAATAACGCAGTCATTACGTAAGCACACGGATTATAAAATCCTGTAACAATAACGCAGTAATTACGTAGGCACACGGGATTATAAAATCCTGTATAAATAACGCAGTAATTACTTAGGCAGACGGATTATAAAATCCTGTAACAATAACGCAGTCATTACGTAAGCACACGGATTATAAAATCCTGTAACAATAACGCAGTAATTACGTAGGCACACGGGATTATAAAAAAGCAAACGAAACATAAATTTACTGACATATGGTTGGGAAATAATTAAAAATCGTTGAACATGTTTAGTATCTCGACATTATTTAGTTACAAACAGTAAGTAATGGTATTGTAGAATGCAATATATCGGTAAAACCACACGGATACACGCTCGGTTCCACCGGAATGCAGGAAATAAGATATTATTATTTACTGGAATATTCAAGGGCTGGGGCAGGGGCTGGAGCTGTAGCCTGTAGCCTGTAGCTAGTGGAGTGGGGTAAAACCACGGCGGGATAAGTATAAGTACTGCCGGCCCGCCCCTGAATAATTCATTAACGATAAAAAATGGTGACACATGGCGTATTGGAAACGCTCCCTAACCCTTCTAATGGCAACTGCTTAGGTCAGGGGTGCTCAATACGGTGTCCGTGGGTGAAAGTTGGCTCAGTTGATAAAGAGTATTTGAAATATTTTATTAATTTCATAAATATGTATAAATGATCATATAATTAAAATTATGGAGTCCTCACCGCGTGCTCTGCCCGTGCTGGGACCCCATTTTACAGCTTTATATAGCGAGGCTTGTGTGAGTTAGGTAAGGTTGTGTAAATCTTACGGTATGGTGTAATTACAGAAGTTAAAACAACTACCGATACACTATTATTGAATAATAAAATGAAATCCTCATTTAAAAACTAATCTCCATTAATGCAAAACATATTTATATTGAATCAATCACTCTAGCACTTAAGATACATTAATCAAATATATGTTTAACATGTTTAACCTCTGCACTAAACTCATGAGCAATTTTTCTTCATTGGCGTTGAAATATTAAAATATGTACATATATACTATGTTATTCTGTAATACCTATATTTTAAAATTTGAATAAATATATTGTAGTAAGTATTATAATAAAGTATTTTTACAAAGGAATAAAATATTTTAATAGTCTTTCCAAAAAAAGTAAAAACAAAAAAAAACATAAAACTAACTAAAATCCAAAAAAATATAATTGGTTTTATAAATTTTTTTTCTTTACATAGACGCAAATGGCATTCTCATTTTTTAGTCATGATGTATTTTTCATACATCCATCTATTGATATAATTTGTGAAAAGTTTTCTGGTTTTCTACTCAATAGCTTTGATAGTAGGCAAGCTAAAGCTTTTACTTGTTTATGCGGGTTACTTAACATAGAGATTTTTGAAAGTTTTACACTGGCACCACATTCCATAGTGGAAGACAGCATCAGTATTGCACTAGTGAGACACCACCAGAATCAAACCGCCGCTTTAAATGACTTTAGCTATGTTTATTAACTAGATATGAATAGTCAGGTACTTCGCATAACTTCATTTTCCCCGCCCCCTTCTTAGGGATGCAATAGTAACACTGGCTCCGGGAAACTGGCGACTCTTATGCGGAGTCACAATAAAATTCACAGGGAGTTTCGTTCAGGTTATAGCCCAGTGGCACAGCGCGCCTTTGCATCATATATCGAGATTTTGTCCCAAATCACCGCATTACAAGGGCTAAAGTACTAAATTACCTTCTTTGTATTAATATTTTTTGTCATATGTTTTTTTTTATGTATATATGTCATTTCAAGCCTTTTGTTGTATTGCATTATTTTTATATGGTAGATGGAGAATTACACACACCGCTGAATTATAACAATATTGTTATTATTTTTTAAAAATCCATTGTAAAAAAACATCGTTGGCCGTCACTTTCCACCTAATTTCGACTGTGCCCCGACCATAAGAGAGTTGAGACCTTCTGGCTCAAATGAAGACGTAAAACTCGTGCTCACGCGTCGAATGGCCGTCAGAGGTTTAGGGGAAGGGCGTGGTGTTTGGGTTCCGCGGGACAATTGAATGCTGCTTAATTATCACATAAATCAATTAATTGAGTCATTAAATAACTAGACTTTAATGCGTTCTCTCAGCGCCCCTCGTAAAGTGTACGTCTTACAACGCGGTCTTTAGGTTATTGTCGATTTACTGTTCTCGAGGGATTTGAAGGGAATCATTTATTCTTTCTCTTTGAGCTTTTAACCCTATACTTACACTCAAAGTAGTCGCGATACACATGTGTCCGTTTTAGTAATTCATACGCCTAGCCCGTCAATATATTAGAAGTAGAATTAATCTTCAAGTAAAATAATAGTATTATCATTAGCCATATTCTTAGCAGCAAATAATGTTAAATGTTTATAGAGTTATGAAAGCAAAAATAGCCATCTCCACTAACTTCACTTATTATTTCCAGGAAGTGAGTGAGAAAAACGTTTAAATCGTCCTTCTTTCATGAAAACGTTGATAAATTTCTTAATTACAGCTTCGAACCTAGTTAAATATTCATTTAAGTACCTAAAGATCTCAGTTTCTTTTAAAGATTTATTTAAAAGTAGACTTAAACTTTTTTGGGCTTTTCTTTTATAGGCTAGACATATTTATTATCTTCGCCGTATATTTTTTTGTGTAATATCCTAACTGACCACTCAATAGCTCAATATGATTATTGTTAAACTGTCACCCGTTTTCCCGTTCTTTTGTAATGTGTGAATAAAAATATATTACAAATAGTATAAGCATCAATAACCTTCAGTAAGTTATTTAAAAATTGAAAATTAAAACAATCGTTTACATTACCTATATTATGTCTTTAGTAAGTACACATATTTTTCATTAAATATTTAATTTCAATAACACGGCTGTATTGGCGGAAAATTATTTTCTATGGATTAATATGTTCGTGTACCCGCCGGTGTGGTGTGTTATCTCGCCTTTTGTATGACTTATTTATGACTTAACTTAATACTCGATTCTCCGTCAAATTTAGTAACTTATTATTATTGATTTCTTCAAAAATGACCCCTGGTTAAATTATTTTGAAAACTAAAAGACCTTTTTTTTTAAAAGACTTTTTATTTTCTTTTCGTCATAGCGGCAAACAAAAGCTTAATACTAAAGCGCGACTGGAGTGAAATAATACTAAATTGAGCTATAAAATATAAGGATACTATAATTGTAGTTGTTGCAATCTAATAATCGCCCTTTAATCAAATTTCAAGCATAAAATACAGTAAAAACCTCCGTCGCGCGCTGTGTGGGTCCGTTGATTACAGAAGAAATTTCAATTAATTCAAAAAAACATTTTCAATTCCCGGTTCAGGGCTGCTCTTTCGTCCGTTAATTCGTTCCATTCATCTTTGTGCCAGATTAACATTCGTAGGTTTCCGGAAATCGTTTCCAATTACTAAATGTCACTTAATTCGACGGATCGCCGCTCAGCGCGCGTTCATTACATCACGTCACGAGGTGCCCCCTTTATATTAAACGGCCACAAAATTCATAATAATACTCCAAAAGCGGCCAGCTATACGAATAAATAATTTCTACTGCCTCCTGTTCAAGTCTCGCTTGGATTCCTACCGAGTATTTTTTTAACGAGTGCGCAGCCGGGTTTCTGAATTTGAGGGGGTATTTTAATTTTAACGTACAAACAGTACACTAATTAAAATGCATAAAATACGTATTGTGGTACAAGACACGTTCGTGTTTTGAATTGAAACTGTTGTTCTCACATTAATGTGTATATTTCCTCATGATCATTAGTACAAATATTTACAAAAAAAATATCACTTCGTACACCGAAGGGTAACCAGAAATATTAAAAATAATTCATATTTTTCGCCCTAATTTATGAAATACGAGTATGTTGGGTTCATGATTCATGAGTAATTAACAATGACATTAGTTTAACATTTACATGTGCATGGAAGCATATCGCTGATAGATCCGTTGTAACTTGTAATCTCTCCCTATTTCGATCCATGCAAAAGAAAGAGATATTGCAACGGAGTTGTCAGTGGCAGGATCATATCCGAGTTGTATTATTATTTTATTAGAGTTTACGTGTTTCTGTAGCACTACAATTTACTGATGAATTAAGTATCTGTTACACTTGTTTTTCTCCTGTATGGTAAATTAATAATTTTATTTTTATTTACTTGACGTCCATGGGGCTTTTACATATAGTTTTACATAGATATCGTACTGTTTGAACATAGGACAGTGATAAGGGAGGTATATAAAAGATAACAGTCTATTATCTATATTATCCACTATATGAATTCTCATTTAAATTTAAGAAAAAAAATAGTTAAATTATAATATGTAATATGTACGTCGAAATGATCACCTCGGTAGGAATAAATGTTTAAAATAGTTCTAAAAATTATCCACATTTATTATTGGTTATTTTACAGAACATAATATAAGTAATAAATTCCATTTTGAAAGATGCACATTAATTAATTTGATATATTTATTGAACACATTCGAATAAACAAGTTTCTAGTTTTGACAGAGTGTCGTAACGGTAAACATCAATATAACAGTACTTATTACCAAGTAGAAGGAGAAATTATTCCCCTATATCCTGACTATTCGTGTCTAGGTAGGCATATCATATATAATATGCATGTAAATTTCATATTATGGTTTACATCAAGCCATGTCACCTATCGTGATCTACTTGAATATTGAATATGTTATTATTATTATCTTTCACGAATAATCCGCCTATATAATAATAATAATTGGATGATTTTTATAGCGCCGTTTTTGTGAAAATCACCTCAAGGGTGTTGTACAAATATTACTTCCTATTCTTATATTATTTTTATATTACATATATTCTACGAATTTGTTTTTTTTAAAAATTTATTTTCTCTTTTTTACAGGGTATCATTACACATTATTTATACATCATATAAAGAGATGCAGTTAAATTATCAAAACTAAATACGGCTTGGTCTAAGTTTTCATACATGTTAAATTGAAAAAGAAGAAGCTAACTGTATTTATTCCTTACGATATCCACCTTTATGATATTGTGCACAAAAAACTGTCTTACTTATATTTTTGAATCATTCATTCTTAACAGTTCATTCCAGAAAATGAATTTTAAATTTTAAAGTTTCTCATCGTGTTTCATTACATACGAGTACGTGCAACGGAAATATATTGTTTGGTAATCGGTAATCCTGAAGAATGCACGACTTTACCGGTTACAAGTGAACTCAATTAAAAGTTTTTCATAATAAGCAAACACTTTGTGGATTGAAAAGATGAATTAAAGGAAATACGCTTTGTATGAATCCACTTTTCTTTTGTACATTTGTCAAGTAGTTTCGATTCTGCTGAATCTTATAATATATAATATACTGTAGTATATTTTTCAGTCCCGATGAAGATTCAGCAGAATCAAAACTAGTTGACATATACGAGTATACAAAATATAAGTGGATTCATACAAATTGGATGTATTTCTTTTAAATCAATTAAAAGCATAATTAATACGAAATACATTGTCTACACCACTACATATATCCATATTTTTCGGAAGCAAAACATTCTTCATCAGGATACACAGTTCATTAAAAAAATAATGACAAGGATAGACAAATAAAATGCACGAATAGACAAATTACAAACATAAACAAAAAATAAAAATAAGTGATCAAAATAGGTGAGGAATTAATCAAAAATATGAAGAAAAAAAAGAAGTTACATGTCATGAAATATTAAATGATAAACATGTACCAGACGTAATCTGGTACACCAGCGAACTGAAGAAGCCGACTGATCCCAATCCACGGAGCGAGGCTTGGAGGGGGAGGTAGCTCTCCTACCGTTCCTTTTGCAAGTAGGAACGGTACTGACGACAACGACTTTTGTTAATCTTGTCCGAGGCAGCTGCTTATTGGGTCCAGTCCGAGGCAGTAGTCCGATGGAGGTAAGCAGTGGTCGGAGTGAAACAAGGCGAGTGGTTCAGAAGTCAGAGCGGGCGGCGGGCAGAGAGGAGTACTTATCAGGCTGGCGGTCAAATGCTAACTGCCGCAAACTGGTGTTTGCAGGCTATTTATGCGGTCCACCAAGCGCGGACCGCCGGTGCCGTGTAGATGCCCGACAAGTCGGTCTCCCTCCCACCAACTGTCCCGCTCCAACACTTTTATTCAGTCATTTCAGTTTGAGCGGTCTCGTGCGAACAAGCTCGCCAGACCGCCCGTTACATATATTAACAAACAAAACATAAAATTCTTATACATAAATACGATGACGAAAAATGGCCGCGTCGGAATAATCTGGGAGAAGGTACGTCCGATACAAAACATATATTAAAAATTTAAAAAAAAATCAAATTACCTAATGATAAAGAAAATAACAAGGCATGAAAAATACAACCAAAATAGTAATTATCATTAAAATTTATATTAATATAATATATTCAATTAAAAGAGTTGAATATTTATTTATGGTACTTATATTTACATGTATAGTGTTATTACTAAATACCATAAAAGTATAATAAAGATGTATTTAACAGTATTATTTATAATGTAATAAGTTTGAGAAGGTGATATTGTAAATTGAAAATTATGTATCGTAAACACCTCACTAAGAGAACCTCTGCTGAGGTGTACATGCTTAAGTGTAAAATGATGTGTACTGGTTAGTTTAATTTTAACATATCAGATAGAAGAGTAAGGCAAATGCTGTAATAGCTACCATCGAGTAAGTTTGATAAAATGGATATTACATGGAAAGAAATGGGAAGGACTGTTCCTTAAGTGAATATATTATTTAGTTACGTTTGGATTGGTTTTATAATGCTTTGAATGAATTGAATACCTTGGATTTTGATACAGGCTTTGGTGTGTAATTTGAAATGAATTTTAGATATTGTATTTATAGTTAGTAATTCTTTCAGAGTTGTGATCATGCAATTATACAGTTCGATTGAAAAGCAATAAAAGTGTCTTTACCCGTGTGAGGTGTGCGTTGCTGGGATATTCAGTGTTTTATTTGTCGAGGATCTGATTTTTAATATATTCTGAGGTTACATTGGAATGCAAAGTTTGTGTTGAGTTTTATATCATGAAGCTTTATTATTTAGATTGTGTAATTCTCTCTTATATAGAGATACACTTTATTATATTTTTGGTGAGACCGTTCCCTAATAAACGGCCCCAGTGAACTTGATTAATCCGCGGAAGCTGTGATTACCCCTGCACGGGAGTGTTTGTGTTGGACACAGGTTTTCGTGTTATTGTTCTCTGGTGTTGAATTAATATTCTCCCCGAGTGGCCAAAAAGGCCGGCCACTGTTGTATCAGGGAGGATTTTAATTAAACTTGGGTTTTTGCTTTGAGGCAGGTAAGTTTTTTTAAATGTCTCGGGAGGAAGAATGCTTTAACCGTGTATATATTTTGTCGCACCATTAATAATGACGCATTTCACTTATGCCAGTGTAAGATTGCGATATGGGGGAGTTCTCCCCGAAAATGATATTCTAGTTATTTGATATTTCGATGGCTTAACCTTTGATTTCAAGGCAAACTTAATAGTTGCAAACTGATTACTCAGATTTTATTATTATATTTAGAAAACGGTTTATCTATGGAGAAGACACTTATAGACGATCTATTTATACTATTTGTATGTATGTAATAATAGGAAATAATATAAATAGATGGTTTGTTCTCCACAGTTTGGTAATGCCTTCGGAAGGCGAAATAGCTGTCACGCGTAATAATGATTACCTTATTAAATATTAACTTTTTTTTACGAAGAAACTGTTTTTTTAATTTAAATAATAATAGTTATTATTAAATTTTAAAAATTGATATAAAAAGATAGTTCTATAAATTAAACTTGAACGTAATAAATAAACGATTTCATAGAGGTTATTTGACGTAAAAAGGAAATGATTTTCAAGCTGTCGTATTTTGACAAATCTATGTTTGTGTCAAGCAACGAAAATTATTTGGTTCTGCAAGCGAAACCGAGAAACGAATGTTAAATGTTACATTGGAGTGAAGTGTCAATTTCCATTGAAATACTAGCTACATTTTGCGTATAACCTTTTGGTTCTGACACAGCCTTGGAGAGGGGAAACGTTATTTTAAAATCTGCCCGATATAGGTGGTACAGCAAGCACCCAAAAAAAGATTTGTTGTGATTATCTATCTGAAGTCATATCGTTTTAGCGCCTTTGAAATTTCTCTCTCTTTCTTTCTCATGTACGATGTACGAGTATGTAACAGAAGACAGGTTACAACTGATCTCTCAGACCCAGTATCAATATGACTATGTAACAGAAGACAGGTTACAACTGAGCTCTTAGACCCAGTATCAATATGAGTATGTAACAGAAGACAGGTTACAACTGAGCTCTCAGACCAAGTATCAATATGAGTATGTAACAGAAGACAGGTTACAACTGAGCTCTTAGACCCAGTATCAATATGAGTATGTAACAGAAGACAGGTTACAACTGAGCTCTCAGACCCAGTATCAATATGAGTATGTAACAGAAGACAGGTTACAACTGAGCTCTCAGACCAAGTATCAATATGAGTATGTAACAGAAGACAGGTTACAACTGAGCTCTTAGACCCAGTATCAATATGAGTATGTAACAGAAGACAGGTTACAACTGAGCTCTCAGACCAAGTATCAATATGAGTATGTAACAGAAGACAGGTTACAACTGAGCTCTTAGACCCAGTATCAATATGAGAATGTAACAGAAGACAGGTTACAACTGAGCTCTCAGACCCAGTATCAATATGAGTATGTAACAGAAGACAGGTTACAACTGAGCTCTCAGACCCAGTATCAATATGAGTATGTAACAGAAGACAGGTTACAACTGAGCTCTCAGACCCAGTATCAATATGAGTATGTATGGATCTTTTTGGTTTGATCAACATTTTTTTTTCGTTAGTGTTGAAAGCAACTCGTGTCACACAAAGAGAGGTAACAATGTAGCTCTCAGCGGCTAGACCGTATACGAGTGTTATTGTGTCAGTTTTTCTGAAAGAAGAATTTCAGAAGTCTGTGGATAAAGTGTGATTGGTAAGGTACTTACTAGCAAACAGTATTCTTAATTAATATGTGATTGTAGGAGTTTGTTCAGATATGAAGACAATCAAACCGCACGAGCAGCTAATTAAATAATTGCCTTAATTAAGGCTTAAAACACAAATACTACATCCCCATTTCACGGTTGTTTCAATGTGAGCATCGTTGATTTGCTTAATATCGCATTTACATATCGAACTAATCCCCAAGACTGTCTGTATTCCGGCTTCCAGCGGAGGAGGCACGCTACAAGTTGGATATTCACAAAGTAAAATTAGCATGCGACAAACCGCCGATGGCGCGGCGCTACAGCGAGAAGCTTTTACACAGATTATTCATAATTTAATATCCCAGGCTTAAGTTATCGTTTGCATCCCAAGCAAACTCTCGTAATCGGTCACATCTTGCGCGAAACTGATTTTTTCTCCGCGGGACGCAATCCTATGTCAGCTGTGAGGACAAGCCACGATAGACACTTGCAGCGTGCATTTAAAAAATATTTTTTACGACTCTCTTCTATTCCAGAGAGCCAGATATAAAGCAGCATTAATGCTTTCATAAAATATTTATGAGCATGTTTTAGTATGCAAGATGTTAAGACACGACGTAGTAGTACCTACCTAGTCAATTTATAAAATACCCGCGTATCAGAATAAAATATGAAAATGTTCGAAACAAATACTGGAAACCCGAATCCATTTGATATTATAAGTGTAGCTGTTTTGTGTGTGTGTGTGTGTGTGTGTACGTGTATTGGTATAGCGGACATGTAGGAGATTACGATGTTCTCGCCGCTATAGATAAATGGCAAGTGACAGGCAGTCTGGCTGGGGCTATCAACTCTCGGCCAAACCAACAAGTTGGGGGATGCCTTTAAGGGATGCCATATATCTGGAAGCGGGAGCTATCAAGTTTTCATTCACTATATATGTAAGCCATGGAAGATTACTTAGAGGGATAGACACATTTATCAAGGGAGAAGGTCCATGGAAGGTCGTAAAATCTACCGACGATCTTTCTTATATTGGGCGCATGTGAGATCATTACCTGGAGTAAATGCTCGTGACAGTGTCATGTCCGAGAACAGACTTTACCTGAGATATGACAATGAAAATTTAGTAACACAGTAGGTATTTGCCGTCCAATAGTTAGGAAATTTTAGCGTCTGACCTTAATACTTGTTTTGTTCATCCTATTTTAAATGATTCCCCATAAGAAAAGATTAACATCTTGATTTAAGTGGAAAGAAGAACTTGTGTGTCATCCCATCAAACAATCCGTATGAGATTGCCAAAGTAATGATAGGCAATCTTATTGGTCTGCCCTGGTTATAGCCCGAGTTTGGAATTTCCTTTGCTT
>JAHDVE020002242.1:0-90630 GCA_022606495.2 Halesus radiatus | reverse complement strand
CAAAACTCACCATCTCTTCCTGCCTTCCCTTAGCACGATAAACTTTTGAATTTTCAACATACGTATAGTCTATAACCGTTTGATTTTTATTAACGGCCGTTCTTCCCAACCCTGAGCAACTGTCGAGCCGAAATTTTGACTCAACACTGTTTAAATGCACAAATACGCTCTTCCCAACGAAGCTCTCGATCAAATTTGCGATCAATTTAGGATATTGATTTTTGCGGATTAGGTTCCGCTCAACAGAGGACTAGTTGTAAAATCTATTTATCGCCATTCAAATATTGAATAACAAAACAATAAATTTTCACTCTAGAACCGATAATTTGTATAGCGCCATTTGTAAAAAAAAAATCACCCCAATGACGCTAAATAGTATCGGGACAGCAATTTTGCAGAATATTTCACCTGCGGTGTATAATCCTCGTTTTTTTTTTTAACTCTTACGGGTAAGTTTAGCCACTGTAGGCAATAGGCAGCCCTGTCAGCGAGTCGGGGACTGTTTACTGCGTTAATTTGACACGCGACAGTCGGGACTTTTTAATGAGAAACTGGCTGAAAAAATAGCCTGGTAATTTACTCCCAGCGACTGCGCGGCGCGGGTGATATTCAATTTCGGTAAAATAAAGTCATAACTCAAACATAATAGTATATAATGTTGTAAATTATAGGGTTTTGTTTTTGTTCTTGCTGGTAAACAAAATGTTTCTTTACTTTTAATTTAAAAATAATTTTGTAAATAGCCTTTTAAATTGTTGCATGTTTTTTTCTCGTGTTTGAAAAATGAAGCATCTGAAAGGATGGATGCTCCTTCTTCCCTCTGGGATAGGTTCAAAATGGTTGTTACTAACCTCCACTTGCACCGCAAGAAGAAATCAACAGTATTTATTTATCTTGCATCGATTCGTTAGGTACGAACTTTCTAATGAAAAAATAATTGTAATTATTTCTAATTTTGAAACTCAATTGATGGTGGAATTCCATATTAAAATGATTTTTTTTGTTATAAAACCTTTGTAACTTTTTTCCACTTATTTTCGACCGGACCGGTTTCACCCTTTCACGGGCATCGTTATGCAATTTTAATTGTACCAGTCTGAAGATGCCCGTGATAGGGTGAAACAGGTCCGGTCGAAAATAAATAAGTGGAAAAAGGTTTACAAATGTTTTTTAATAAAAATATTATTTTAGAAACATTGTAAATAACGTTTTGTGGAATATTATCAAAAATTACTTTCATAAGAATATGCGTCAATAAGGGCCCAGTTGTTTGAACCCCCGTCTCATTTAATTTTTCACAAAAACGGCACTGTACAAATCATCCAATTATTATTATTTGACGCGGTCATCAAACGACAATTGTCGTCTTTTTTTTTAATTTTTAGCCCCCGTTAACTACCGACTTTCGGCTCATCACTATTTAGTTAAATGTTGATGACGGTTGTGCTTGACGGATTTATCTTGACTTATTTAGTTATTTTAATATTTAAATTTGATCAGTTAGTTAGTCGAGCGCAAAGCTAAGGTTCCTACGCAGACGCAGTGACGATTTTTTTGTTGTTGCCTAAACTGTGTTTGTGGAGTGAACTACCATAAAACAGTTAATTCAATATGGCAACCTTGTATTTAAATTTTACCCCACTTGAAAATTCCATGCTAAAAATTTTCGATAGCGAATCCGAAATGAATCCTATACATGCATTTTGAATTCAGCGTCTAAAAGACTTTCTGTTCTAAGAAATAGTTAGAACAATTCCATACTCCTTGCGCTTCAGTGACAAACCGTAGAAGTGTGCAAACCTTTAGAAATCTGTTAGTTGCCCGGGTGCGCAGCGACTATGAGATTTGACAACATCAAATTTGGACGGAATATTACTTCGTAAAAATCAACATAATTTTTTCATGATCATTGTGTTTTAGGTCGTTATTATAATAAGTTAATTACTGAAGGTGTCGCCTTCTCATATTAAAAACGTTCAGTTTCTTGCGTATTAAAAACATTTTTATATTCTGCGGCATCATTTCCATTAGCCACAGACGCTTTAAAGAATCTCCAAATTGTGTCTTGTTGCTGGTCGCTAATATCTGCTGCAGTGATATGATGAAATCATGAATATTTATAAAAAAAAACCAACATAGGTTTATACTCGTAGATGATTTTTGTGATTTACAATTGAACCAATGAGATAGGCCACAAACCTCTGATAGCCATATCCTTCATAATTGCACAAGCAACTTTTTCCAAAGATTATAAAGAAATAAATAAAAAGAACACAATCGTTTGAAGGTAATGCAGTGAGGGAAGTAATTATTTCAGTTATTGTAACTAAAACGTTTTGTGTTGCCATGTTAAAAGGATTGCCACTGTACAAACATTCATAAAATGTATTACATTAATGTCGTGACAATGCACGTTTGGGACAAATTATACGATGTTTAAAATCGATTTAATACCGTGTTTCCATTGTGTTCATTTTTCTAAATACGCAATTATTTTAATAACTAGAGATATCACAAAATTCTCCGTATTCCATCATATCGTCGACACTTACGAGTATTCTGGTCAGATAGGTTCACAGATAAACCCGGTTCATTCTGCTGTCGTTCGGACTACGGCGACAATAACACGGTCGCACTATGTTATCGTGTCATTTGTCACGAGAAGGTAATTGCGTTATCGACTTAGGTGTGGTCCTCCACTTAGAAAGTCACTCGGTGCGATTGGCCCTTTATGTTCTGTTGTAAATGATTATGGTGGGTGCTTTGTTTTTGATGTGTGCTCGCCGTGTGTTTGTCTGTATGAGGTGATAATACCATTTTAAAAGGTTTTGTGTAGTTGCTCTTTGTCGTTAATCATTTTTTTTTATAATTTAAAAATAATAAATAAATAACTTTGTTTACATCACTTTTATTTGTTATATACTCTTGCCGACAGGGCAGTATACTACTAAACTATGAACTAATCATTTTCATGGCCCATACTTCATAATTTAAAACAAAAAAAAAATTAAAAAAATACTTCTCATCCGCACTATATATTTTGTAAACCTTTAATTTAAAAAAAAATATATATCATTCATTTTGGATGGGTATTTTTAGCCTCAAATCCAAAATTAAGTTTTGTATGAAACATATAATTATAACATATAACATATAATTTGCATTTTTAATTTTTTTTTTTTTTATATGAATACCTCACAAGAGTCCCAACTGCTCCCAACCGTCTGGAGCCAGTGAGACTATGGCATTCCCAATTGGGGAATGTTGTGAGGCTGAAGGTATTGGGGAGGGGAAAGAGAAGGGGGAGAGGAAGGTGGGGAAAAGGGTTAATACCTGGCTGTTCAGATCTGGTCACCAAACACGGCTAAAAGCCATTTCAAGCAACGTTTCAATTTCGAATGGTGGTCTTTCACCAGGGCGATACTGAGTATCTTCCACTCTGGAACGTGCGCAAATACAGTATTATTTTTAATAAATTAATTGTGAAACAACACAAATTAATTAAATAAAATTTACTTGCGCACGCCGGGATTTGAACCCGCGACCTTCGGATTCGTAGTCGAGAGCCTTACCCCACGACCATGGAGGCCGTCAAAGAAAATAATAAAAATAAAATAGAGACATATCGCTGGTACATTATAATATAAGTGTACAGAGACACTTGTTATAAAGAAACACATCACTGGTACATTATATAGTTATACTTTTTACAGAGACACATCACAGCATTAATCCTTAAGGTATTCTTTCAAATAATAGGGTTTAAGCATCTCACTTTGAGACCTTTCACATTGGCTTGCATTTTTATTATCGTTGGGTAATTTATCGTATTGCCTGTAAGCTATATACTCTAAAGATTTTGTTGAGTGTATTTTTGGTATATGTAATTTGTAGTAGTTTGTTGTGTTGGTTATTTATTTATTTATTATTATATTATTTATTTATTTTACTTCTATGCTCGTACATACAGTTAACATGTACATAAATTAGATACTTCCAAGTAATTTAAATAATATTCCTAACATAAAACCATGAAGTAATAAGTGACTATATGTAGTTGGATTAGTTGTAATGTTTCGTGGTCACCTCACTATACTAGGAGAACACTTCACTATACGAGTACTAAGAGAACACTTCACCGTGCTGAGGTGTTCGCGTGTTTTAGATAGTATTATTGTATGTTAGGTAAGTAGCCGTTATAGAATATCATAATAATATATAGACATAATAACAATGAAGTAATAAGTGACTATATGTAGTTGGATTAGTTGTAATGTTTCGTGGTCACCTCACTATACTAGGAGAACACTTCACTATACGAGTACTAAGAGAACACTTCACCGTGCTGAGGTGTTCGCGTGTTTTAGATAGTATTATTGTATGTTAGGTAAGTAGCCGTTATAGAATATCATAATAATATATAGACATAATAACAATGAAGTAATAAGTGACTATATGTAGTTGGATTAGTTGTAATGTTTCGTGGTCACCTCACTATACTAGGAGAACACTTCACTATACGAGTACTAAGAGAACACTTCACCGTGCTGAGGTGTTCGCGTGTTTTAGATAGTATTATTGTATGTTAGGTAAGTAGCCGTTATAGAATATCATAATAATATATATACATAATAACAATGAAGAGAAAAGAAAAGGATGGTACCGGAACAGAATTTAATGAAGCGATTTAGAGGAAATGGGAAGAAAATACCTTAATCTTACTTTTTTTTTTAAATAATATTTTGATTGAAGTTAATTACAATAAGACACAATTGTCTCATTTAGGCGAGACACCAAATAACGCACTGTTAATTCCGATTTCGCGATAAATATTCGCGTAGAATTTGAAAGAATCACACGACGCCACGTTAAAAGTTATCCAAACTATGAACCTAAGAACATATTTTATAGGCTCTACTTTAGCCACGTTCCATTGTATGGCTATTCGAGCTTGTCAAAACCATACACAAATAAATATTTAGAATGTGTTATTATACTTTTTAGTTAACTTATCAATAAGGCGGCTTTACACAGGGGTGGGCAGAGAGGACGGACCGCCAAACAATTCGATCTTGGCATACACTTCTTGTTTCTTTTTTTTTCTTTTTTTTAAAGAAGGACAAATATTCCCTGGTTACGAATAACCTGCCAATATTTGAAAATCTCCTACTACCCTCACAGTAAGCGGAAGATGTTGCTTGTGTCGTGATGGAGGACTTAGCCAGTCGAGGAATTGAGCTCACGATGCCTGAGTGAGACCCAAACGCGATGCCAACTCAGCCATTGACCGGTCGACATCGTCTCATGCATTCTCTTCTGTTATTCTTACTTTTGACATGGCCTGACTCAAGTATTTGATTCGCTTAATCCTGCCATGTCTTCCTCGGGCATTCCCGGCTTATTCTTCCATTCGCATTCGCGTCATATATTCTCCTTACACTCCATTTCGCTTAAAAAATACGATATTTTCAGGTCTCTACTTGTCTCGTATACCTCGGCGACTTCTCAAGCGGTCTAACTAATATACGACACTGTATTTATTGAAGTCGCATTGTACAGAATTATCAATACGCTCTTTTGTGATCAATAATCCAACGGGAACTAAACCAAGATCAAATTTCTTATACAATCTCTTTATAACTGTTAATCCGTGGTTTCCATATGCACATTGTTCGTGGAACCATTAATTTCGTGTAAAAATGACGATATAAATTCGTTTCGTTATTAGTATACGTTCTCCTTGTAGTTTGTGTGGATGTTTATTATCTTTACTGATTCACGCGGTGGAAATTTTAGACAGATACCAGATGTCCGCGTTTTAAAAAGTTTACTCATTTACGTAAGTAAATATTAAATTTGTCGGTTGGAGGTTTATAACTAGGTATGGGGATTACCTGAAGTACGTTAGCAATTATCACCGACTGGTAAATAGTACACAAATATTTTTTAAACCTCCCGAGAGCTGTGAAATAATTTTTTTTTAATGTACAGACATATTAAAGTTACCATATATGTTTAATATTTTTAATTATTGAAGATAACATTAACAACTCTAAAACAAAACGTTGGGACTCGAACCCAGAGCCTCTTGGTCTATCCGGAACCTTGCGCCCTAATCCAGCGGTAGAATCTTGTAGTCACGATAAAAAAGTAGCATTAACCAAAAATATATGGGAATTAATTGAAGTTGATATTGACAGTTCTTAGAAATCGAAGTCCGGTAAAAATGACGGGACAGATTGGGGTAGCTGTAGCTCACTGGATTAGAGCGCAAGGTCCCAGATACTTTCATCACTTATTGTTAATTTTTGTTTGTGTTTGTAATTTGTCCATTTTTACGTTATTATTTTTCTATGTTTATTATTTGTCGATTCTTGTCATTATTATTATAAGTGAATGAAGCAAGAAGTGTATGCCAAGATCGAGTTGTTTGGCGGTCCGTCCTCTCTGCCTACCCCTGCGGGGAAACGGCGTGATGGTTAGTTAGTTAGTTATGATGGAAGCTTTGCTACCGAAGCATATTGATATTTATATGTTAAATAGTGGTTTAAACAAAACATTTCTTTTTTCAATTTCTTCTAAATATTGGTATTCACTTTGTTGTGTCATTATTAAATAAATTAATCATAAATTATTAATAATGATTTTATTGATTTATTAATAAAAATTACTTCGTAAACACCACTTTTTTTAACATAAATATCAACATGTTTCGAAAGTGGAGCTTTAGCATTCTGTATGTCCTGATGAGAAAGCTTCGCTTTTTGAAACATGTTCATATTTATGTTAAAAAAACTCAATACCAACATGTTTCGGAAGCGATGCTTTCCTCATCAGGAATACACAGCTAATAATGGAGGTAGAGAAATATGCAGAGTACTAAAAAATAATAATGTCAAGTATAGACAAATGATAAACGTAGAACACAATAATGTAAGAATAGACAAATTATAAACATAAACAAAAATTGATTAAAGTATAGAAGTAATTAATCAAAGATGTTAATAAAAAACTATTATAAAACATTGAACAACAAATTTATATTAAAAATTAAATTACTATCAATATTGATATGAAAATAAATTCAAGATACCTACTTTTAACAAAATATTTGATAATAAACATACACGAGTATAATACACTATTAACACTTTTTCTGAGTAAAAAATTTCAAATGTGTCTGATTGTAAACCGATTGTACTTGTATGTAAAATTTTTAAACCTTTATTTATATCAAAAGCATGATTGGTTTCTAAAATATGATTGGCAAATTCAGAATAATTATTATTATTTAAACACCTTAGTTGGTCTATAATGACGCCACAAAAAGAATACCAATTTTTTGATGAAATTATAATTTTTATTAATTTATTAAAACTTTCATTATTCATATTATTATTTTTTTTTTGTTTGTTTTAATTCAATATGGTTAATTGTTTTTTTATTTATTTATTTTTGTTTATTAATACTTCATTAGAAAGCACCAAACCAAGTATATCGACCATTTCATTACAATAGAATTGACCATGAATGTGTTTGACCGCAATTAAAAATTACCTTAATTAATTAATAAGTTAAGAAGACTGTTTTTGTATTTTTGACTGATTGTAATGCTTCAAATTAGTGTGAGAGCATTGACCTTCTTGTCGTGTTTCTTAAATAATATTTCGGGTAATAATTTTTTTTATTTATTACCGGTATTTTATTATGAGTTAATTCTAATTGATTTCGTGCCTATGTATAGTTGTACAGTTTTACATGGATTAATATTTTCAATAGATTTATTACTCCCATACTTTATTAACATGGCAAAATAACGGAGGACAACTGAAAACAATCAATCGTGTTTAATTTTGGAATGATTCCAAATATTTTCAACAATCTGTCATAAATTCTGTACTGACAATATTCTGAACCATTAACTATAAGAAATATTGGCTTGACATAGTCGTATGAATTCACTCTGAAATGGTTCCACCCGCTGAACAGATAATCCCTAGAAGTGTGATCTTTGAAAGATGGCCTTTTGCTTTTTAATTCATTCCACCAGAAATAAGAACACTTACCCACAACACTTTTTTAGCCCTAAGTACAGTTTGAAGGCTGGAGGCTGACTTCACGTCTCACCCATTTTGGCATCAACCTAGTTCACTGCTGTCAGGTTTGTTTCGCGTGATTTTGACTGCTGTAAGCGAATCACAAGCCATTTAAAAAAAGGTCAAACTAAATGATCTAAAGAAAATGTTTTGATATGTACTTAATTGGGGACCCTCCTATCTCGCCCCCCGTCCCTCTTATTCTGGTTTTTCCCTCTTGCGTCTTAAGGCATCTCTATGTATTATTTGCTATATGGTTTCCACCTTTTTAACGAGAATCGAACCCGCATTCTATGAATAACATCTTACTCAATAATAGTTTTTATCCAAATAAGACATCTGTATTTAAACACTGTTAGCACAAGAAACTTTACTGGCTTACCCTTTGTTAAACTTCCTTTGTATTTATATTTGTATTAAAAGCTATTTGTTTCTTACAAATAAATAAATCCCAACGCTACGAAGATACGTCAGCAGTACGCAATTAAAATAATGTATTTCTTGCTATGATAAAATATAATAACGTAACATTTTGCTATTTGCCGAAAAACGACACAACTTTTAAGGATCAGCTTACTCTGAAACCCCCTGTAGTTAGTGTAATTATTGGGCCCAATTTTCTTTTCATATTTTTTTCTACTTCTCCAACCTTCCTACTTCCTGAATACCAAAACAGCGGCACCTATCTGCGAGCTTCGAGCTGTGGAGGATTCTTGTTTAGACCAGCTTAAATTTTAGATTAAAATTTAAAATATTTGGACACTACCTTTTTATTATTTTCGTTTTTTTTTCTTTATTTGATGATAAAGAAAAAAAAACGAAATTTAAAGATATTCTGGTTCACATCTCTAAAAAGACAAAATGGAAAACACCCCCCATAATCATAATGCCGGAGCAAAGCAAATAGACAACCTAAATTTACCAAAGTGTAATACTTCTTTTGGACAAAGAAGCTCTGAATGTTTTGCTGTTAAGTTGTATAATGAACTCCCACCTAGTATCAAACAAATTAATTCATCAATAATTGCATCAAGTCCAGCAAAACTTGTCTGAATGAATTAACAAAGAAGAACTCACTATTATTCTTAAACAACGTCATAGAAATTACTGAATATACCCTACCTTGAAGTTCAAATATAGAAGTCGCTGAACAATCCCCTATTCAATACCTAGTTCGCCCTAGTACAGGATCCCCTAGTGAGGAGGACTAAGAAAAAAATTCTTTAATATAGAAATTTTTTTATTATACCTTACCTTACTTCTGAAAATGTCAACATTATATAGAATTTTTTTTTATTCTTATTATTTTATCTTATTGGTATGAGGTGAGAAAATTGATCTCTAGGGATTTTAAATTTAAAAAAAATCTGTTTTATTATTGTTATTACGGCCTGATTTTACTATGAAAATCGGATTTGCTATAAATGGGTACAAACCGGAACGTTTGCCGCGTTTACCTCGCCGTTCCCACCAGCTGAGAGTAATTTCGTAATTACTCACTCGTTTTTTAAATGGTACCGTCTTACCAGATATTGTGTTAATGTATGCATAAAAAATATACACATCATAAATAGTTTCCCCAGAATAGCTTTATATATTTAGAGAAAAGAATGCTCGTGTTACAAAATAAGTTAAATAAAGAAATTCAAACATATTTTTGAAGTTTTTCTATATTTTACTGTAAGTGAAGTATTTATTAGAAAAACATCTATATATAAAGTTGATACAAAACACGAGATTGGTATATGGGAAATGGCGACGAACTCTGATATCGGTGACAGGATATTATTCGAATAGTCTGGATGCGCCATAAGGCGCGTTGGCGATTTTTGTTGAAGATTTGATTTAGTCTGTCTGTATTGCTTCCATAAGTACTTGGAAAATACTACATAATATCACATTATTGTTGCTTTGTTAGTAGTCCAGTTTCTTTATTCAAGGTCACCAGAGTTGTCATTGGGGTTTTGACAATTTCTCATGGTTCCACAGTGTAGGTTCACACAGATATCTTCCCATCAAGACGTGATCTTACTGCTGTCGCTTATTGGTGCTTTCTAATCAATCCTGGTTTTTGCGTGGCTTTTTATGTCGTCTTACTTCATCGTTCTTTTAGTAGATTTTTTCTGAGGCATCATTTTTAGATTCTGAGGGGCCATTCCGACTAATGCTGGTTTTTGCGTGATTTTCACGTTTTCCTACTTGATCGTTCTTTTAATAGATTTTTTTCTGATGGTAGTGATAATTTTTTTTAGATTCTGAGGGGCCATTCTGACCAATTTTGGTTTTTGCGTAGCTTTTCATTTCGTCCTACTTCATCGTTCTTTTAGTAGATTTTTATGACTTGTTTTATTTGTTCTGATTTCTATATAATCGATTGTCTCCTTTCTCTCTATTTGCGAAATCTCTTGATTTCGCATTGCGATATCAATGCAAATGAAGTTTCCTTAGTGGCCAATTCACCACATCCTCTAAACTTTTGCAGACATTTCATCCCGCACGAGTACGGAGAATCGTAGAAGGAAATGTTTGATAACTTCCTAAAGTCATAATTTGGAAACCTACTCGGAATTTTTATTTTGTACTTTTTCCTCTTGTCACTTTTTCGTGAAGTAATGTTGCTATGGTGTCGTTAGGCCTCCTTATTGTGTCGGTGGGTGCTACGGAGGTGTTTAGGTCTGTTGTAAGGGAAGTCATGGCGAAATGGTTTCATGTACCCACATCATTATCGTCCTACCGGCGTAATAATACCTTTGTTGGTTACATACACTAGAATTTTTTTAAAATCCTACATGTTTTTGCTCCGCACAACGCTTCTAAAATATCTGATTTCATCTAACGACATGCTCAATTACAGAATGAATAGGTAAGACTTGAAATATATTAATGCGAATGAAGCATTACTGTAATGACGTGACTTAGAATAGAATTACGCAAGCGACGGAAAACCAATTGTTTAATTAAAAATAATATATAATTCGGAGCAAAATCTCTTCGTCATTGGAAAAGGTGGTCATAATATTTCTTATGTGATATGTCATTACTATAACACGTTAAGGGAGAGAGAGACGCCGGCTGGGAATTATTTGTTAATTCGAAATAATCATAATATTATTACACAATACGATAAACATCATTTACAAATAAAATATTTATTAAATTTTCATGGGCTTAATTATAAAAATGAATTCCCTTTTCTGACCGTCCTGCGAATGTTTTACGAAATATTTTTAAATCTTGAATATCTTAAAAAAATACTTTGAAGGTTTTTCCTTAAAACGCCGAAAAGAATTTTTTAATTACATATTTTTTTATTGTGTACCTAAACCTGAAGTTTTCAAGGAAAACCGACAAGAAACTGACGTTCTGGGAATAAACACCATTAGAGTACGTGTGAATAGGGTAGACCTAAAATCACTTGATTCGCTTAATTCTCGTAATGCTTCTGTTGTGTGTTCCTCACATTGACTTCTTTAAAGGTAACCTTGTTTGTCGATGTCTCCGCTGGTTTATTTCACGTTTTAATAATCGTAATTAAGCTCTTATTTCATTACAACTTTATGACTCTGCTTGAAAATAAAGCGCCAACAATGGCGTGCCGCAAGGATCACAATTGCGCCCCCTCGTGACAATAATTATTATTAAGTTGAAAGAGACGTTTTAACTTAATTATGCATGATTATAATTATTATTATTATTCGTCTTCTTAATTTTATGGCGGCCCGGGATCCGGAGGCGCATTAAAACCATAATTAATCTACGATTAAATTTTATTACGCGGCTTTCTCTTAGTTACCGTGGCATTTTAGTTGCTCCTGACTCTTCCTGGCCTCCCAATCGCGTCAGCACTCAGCGCAAGGTGAGGAAGTCACTTCTCTTCCAAATTATCGGTCAAATTAATTTATATTTGAATTGCCTGAAGACTATTTTATTCTATCATTATTTCTCATTACACATTATATCCAGATGAAAGAACCATTGGTTTCGAAATATGCAGATATTTATTTGTTAAAATATTTTATTATTATTTAATTTAAATGATGCCACAAAATGAATTCGCATTTATTTATTATGTTTTTTATAAAACACAGATATTACAATAACAACAAAAAAACAGTAGTCATGCAAAGTTGCCATATGGCAGCTTGTCTGCAGGTTCTTGAAGAAGCAAATCAATTTTAATAATGTTATTATTAAGTGCTGTTTTTTTTTATTATTCTGACAGCTGTTTCGGCGTCTGAAGCCACTTTCATAGTTTGGAAATCGGCTGTGAACATCGAAACAGCTCTCACGATAATAAAATAAATAAAAAAAACGGAAGTTCTACGAAATAAACACAATAACAATTAATAACCAACCAAGTTATCTAAGAAATCTATATCTAAGAAACCCAAGTAATTCTTCATCCACCTGGTTCTTGGTTCGGACTAAATTGTAGGTTCTCACGTACCCGCAACGTGTTGTTTCCTGCAAAGGGTCTATTTCTGTCCTAAAAATCCGAATACATGTACTTTTTCAAATGATTTTTTTCTACAGATATGCGTCGTATATTTTTTTATATTTATTTACTTTACCTTGATATTTGACCGAAATTTTGTAACTAATTGTTATATTTTTCATTGTTTCAGGTGAGTTCAGTTGATGAGCCGTCAGATGTTATTTTTCTTCGATGTCAATTCTATTGTTTACAAATTGGTAAGTACGTAGATACCACTAATAAATTATTTTCCTTATTACGTTATTATCATAATTACCTCCAAACTACGGCTTGCCAAATCTTTCGCGTATAATATGTAATACGTACTAGCAGATTAAAAATCTGCTGCCGCGTGTTTTGGCTGCATTGTTGCCATTGCACACCTCCGCGCTAATAAAACACTTTAAACAATTAAACACTTTGAAAATTACGTAAAAAGGATACAGTATATTCACTGTGGTCCGAATTGAATTGCAGACTCTTTTGCGTATGGGGGAAAATTAACCATCTCTCCTATATGCGTCTACACGGCTATTAACATAGGACTCTAGGGCATTAATAGTTATGTCAAATGAAAGAGGGCACAAAACTTAATGAAATGACAATCTTAATTTCAAATATATTATTTCATCTATGTTTTGTTATTATTGACAAAATGTACAAATATGTAATAAATCAATAGAATTAGTAACATTTTTTTATAAGAAGAATATGAGTAACATTTATTTGGCATTCGATACATATATGTTAACGGTCAGTAACAAAAAATACACTATCTGTAGTCTGCTAACGCAAGAAATACTATGGATGATTTTTATGTATATTCTATACTGGTATTTAGGAAAATGTATAAGGTTTCAAAAGACAAAAATCCCCAAACTGAAATCTATTAAATTCTATGGGAAAAAAACGTATTGTAATTTTAGTTAAAAAGCAAAATTACCATCACTGGTTTTAAACATTATGGTGTTAGAATTTACATAATAATCATTTGTAGATTGGTTGAGTTGGCAAACTACGTAGTCTGGTTTATGGTCATTTTTGATAGCTGTCCCTTAATACCCGAAAGAAATAATTTCTTTTGGGGCTTATATCATCTTTGGGGATGCTGTGTGGGGAAATATATATCATTTATGTATTAATAAATTATTATAGGCACTATTCTTTAACTGCGCCTGTTCGTATTATTTCCTTCTTTTAGTTTAATTTTTTTTTGTATACCGCACAAGAGTCCCAATTGCTCCCAACCGTCTGGAGCCCGTGAGACTATCGTATCCCCAATTGGAGAATGCTGTGAGGCTGAAGGTAGTGGGGATGGGATGGAGAAGGTGAAGATAAAGTGAAAAATTATTATTCAGATCTGGTCACCAAACACGGCTAAAGACATTTCAAGCAACGTTTCATTTCTGAATGGTGGTCTTTCACCAGGGCTATACTGAGAGTATCTTCCACTCTAGAACGCAAATATACAATTTATTATTTTAAATGAATTAATTGTGAAACAACACAAATTAATTAAATAAAATTAATAATTTCTTCAAAAGATTGGTATTCACTTTCTGGCGTCATTATTAATAAATGAACTAAAAATTTACTTTGTACTCAACACATTATTAATATGCACAGAAATCTACATGTTTTGAAAGCGATGCTTTCTTCATCAGGAATATATAGAATAATATGAAGTCATTTATAAATAAATTACTTGCGCACGCCGGGAATCGAACCCGCGACCTTTGGATTCCTATTCCAGACCCTTACCCCTCGACCAAGGAAGGCCGTTAGATGATCAGATCAATTATTTTGAGTATGTACGAGTTATGGGACGTTCCTTCACAATCAGTCAATTATTTTTAATTCTAATAATGGTACAAATTTGTTTATTAGTCGAACGTCCTTCAGGAGAACGACATTACCCAAACAATAACTCAAAACTACCATACTGCGTCCATTATTGGTGCTTTAAAATTGAGTTACAAAATTGGCTCCGCTGAGAAGTGGCCGCTGTCACTCTGTTATTAGAAATACTTCTGTCCGCCTTCTTCTGGGCTCCTGTACCTTGGAAAATACCTCGGTACAGGGCGACTGGAGCTCGATGGGGTATATTGAATATGGTTCCACGACAAAACGGAACAGTGACGAAACAGAATATCGAATAAAGTGAAGAACAAGTAAATTAACCTTACCTAAACTATTTTTTGTCATGTTCTGTTTTGTCACTGTTCTGTCTTATTCAGTTAACATTAGATATAATAGAACGTAATAGAGGACACAGTACAAGTATAAAATCAAAGGAAGCGATGTCACGGCGACAAGCTTTTTTTTAAATATGTGTGTATATAAATTGTACTAATATAATTAACATTTTATATAGCTGGGAGATGTTAACGTTTTATCATGGGTGGGAGAGGATCATATATATAAATAGATTACTTTTAACACTGCCCGGCTTCACTAGAGAGTAAACAATATATTTTTTATTTGTTCGTTCTTATTGAACACTTATTGAATTGTTGGTATAAACAATATGGCGTCTTGTCTTTTTGTTGGCATTTGTAAGGATTATTTCTACATTTCCAGCTCTGTTGGAAATGAACTTTCGAGCTAAAAATAGTTGCAGTGATCTACAAATCCCGGACAGAAAAATCTCTGCAAATTTCATGACTTCATGACATGTCATATTTTCTGTTTAATGGCTAAGATAGTTAGCATTAAATCATATTATTGTTTTTAATTTCAAAAATACATTGATGTTAATATTTTTCGACCTTTGTATCTAACGCTTTTTGTCGACAACAGTTTCCTATCTATCCTGTTATGAGCGTATATAATCGAATCTAAAATTTTATCTTCTTCCTCTTTGTATTCGGGAATGGAGATGGTAGACGTAACAGTGGGATGCTGAGGTTATTCAGCCAGTCGACCGATAGTCACGTGGTTCAGCACAGAGGTGCCTCTGTTCTGTTTAAATGTGAACATTCGCACAATTTAATTTTATCGAAAGACACCCATCTACGAGTATGTAGTGCTTTTTGTGGAGAAAGATCTGTAATCAGAAAATTCATTACAAATCATCGTGGGTTAAAAATACCTACTGAAATTTATTTATTCTTACGTAATTTGCACATTGAGTTCCGTTTGTTTATCTGTCTACTGCTTCCTTTCACAGGGAGGGGGTTTTCTTTCGGTCGCTTGTACAATGTTCATGTACAGTGTAGGTACGGGGTGACAATGTACAAAACATCTCCACAACATATTGCATAAAATAATGTAGCGGTGACAAACGGTCCCGCCACTCGTGAAATATCTTCAGAGATCGTGACCTGTCACCCTGTCACTGGTGGTGCTGTGACCAAACATTCTGAATATATTAAACATTTTTTTTAAATATATAAAAAAAAATTATTATCCATGGCTAGTTTGTCGATGGTATCCATCCATGTTATTTGAATTGAACCCGCAACCCTCTGTATCAGATACGCTAGATCTACGTAGCTTTAAACGTTATAAAAGTGGTTAATGATTAATAATGGTTACACCCGTTCACAGTTGATATTTTCTTGTTTTTGTGTACGTCGTCTCGTATGTGGAACGAGCTACCGTGATCTGTCCTTTCTCGTAGATTTAATCCGGGTCTCTTCAAGGCCCGCTGTAACAAATCCCTTCCTACATCCACCTCCCAACGTTGCCCAGCCGGGTTGCGATATAGTTCCCCTGTATGTGCTCCGTACAGACAGGGACGCTATTGCGAGGTGTTACAAGACAAATCTAACGACGCCGAAATAAGGTAAATAAGGTAAACAAAAATGGCCCTACATATCTCTTTGCAGGTTGCTAACTCGAGCAATGCCGCAAATGATTTAGCTGCAAATTATTTGCGGGTAATAAATACAGTGACAAAAATCCTCAAAGTTTGATCTTTAAATTCTATGAAATATGTCCAAAAATGTTTTAAAATACGTGCAGTTTGATAACCAGGGAAAGCAGTTTTTAATGTTTTACCTAAAATTATAATATGTGCTTATTTCATATAAAATTTGAGAGATTACATTTGAGGATTATTGTCTTTTGAAACCTTATGTATTTTACTAATTATTCATATAGAATTAACAGATAAATCATTCCTAGTATTTCTTGTGTTAGCAACCCGCAAAAGTGCGTATTTTTTGATGCTGACCGTAAATTTTAATCAATTTAGTCCATTTTCATCGCTGCGCATTCCAACTCATACCGTGCAGCAAAAAAAATATTAAAAAATAACTGTAAAACGGTAAAACTAAGTAATTTCGTCAATCTTTATTACATGGTAGAAGTTTTCCCAAATTTTCAGCTTGGTTTTTCATCGTATGTCCAATGGGAACAAAGGGTCAAATACACGCCTCGGTTACTGAGACTTCTTTTATAAAGATTAAATACATTTACCGTTCAAGTGTGCCTCTTATGACTAACTATCGATTATGTTTCCACCAATAATGTGCTGGTCTTTCCTCTCTCATTGTTCTTATTCACCCTAATTCACAATACTATTTTCTCGTCCAAGCATATTCTTCACTCTGTCCAGTGTCCACTTTCTTTTGTCTCGTGGTCACCGCAGCACTTAGCCGACTCTTGAAGGGTTATTAAGCGAAGGGTCCTCGAAAGGCGATATCCTCCGCGGGCCAACGACCCTTGGAGGGTTTGAACCCAACATCCTTTTTAATCATTCGGACTTCCTGCCCACTGTGCCACATGGTCGTGTGTCGTGTTTCATGTCAGGAGAATTCGCGCTGCATAACACGGAAGAACGCTGCGACTGAGAGATCCGTCGTACTTCCTCTTTCTTTTACATGCATCGTTTGTAGTAAAGAGGGAGGGGTGACAATGGATCTATCAACGGTGTGTTAGGGCACGCTGGGGATAGATCAATTTTAGCATCATCCATTTATTTTGTCATAAACGACGCATGTTGCAGAGAGAATAGTTACGGCGGACCTCTTAGCGACTGGTTTGGTTATATTCCTAGGGTTTTTGACGACTTCCGTGATTGAATGGTTACGATTCTCAGCTACGAAACCGTATGTCGCGGGTTCAAATCCCGGTGTGCGCAAGTAAATTTATTTTGATTAATTTGTGTAATTTCACAATTTATTCATTAAAAATAATATACTAGTATGGTATATTTGCGGCACGTTGCTTGAAATGTTTTAGCCGTGTTTGGTGACTGGATCTGAATAGCTAGGTACTTCCCCACCTTCCTCTCCCCCATCTCCTTCCCCTCCACACAACACACCTTGGGGTATCCCAATTGGGAATTGTGATTGTCTCACTGGCTCCAAACGCTTGGGAGCAGTTGGAACTATTATGCTGTGAGTACTCACTTTTTTTTTAAAACTTGTTTGCTATTTTTGCTGATGAAATGAAGATATATATTTTTTTAAAACTATAATTCATTTAACCTCGCTGTTGGTGTGAATTCTTGTGTAATGATATTATGAATTTTTTATAGTGCATTCGTTGCTATATAAATTGTTCGCTTCGTGGATTTGGGCGTTATTTGGTATAAATAAATAAATTGTCCTTTTTTCAAATAGTCTTCTTTCAGTACAAAGCAAGTTTTAGATTTTTAGATTAAACCAGTTCCTCTCTAATCGGAGTTTGGCTGTCGTCAGAACAATCTACACTTGTGCAGGCCGCATCTCGGAACAAATCAGCGAAACTGCATTCTTGCTCACTTAGATTCCGATGTCATGAAGTGCGTCAAATTCGCTGAAACCGTGTTCCATTAATATTCCCCCGGATTATAAATTTTTGTGTTATAATAGTAATAATAATAATAATAATAATAATTTGATGATTTTTATAGCACCATTTTTGTGAAAAATCACCCCAAAGGGACTGTATAAATATTAATTGTTAAGGATTATCTTATTATGTAGAAGCATATTTAGCAACATACTTACCTGGCCGTTCACTTAAGATTAACACGTTAAATTATAAAGTTTTCGCTTGAGAAGATATGATTTTGCACGCATAGGACACAATATTAGAAAACGCTGCACATTGCATATTTCAGTTACTGTTTAAATCCTATTTGTCACTGATATTATGTTTATTAGAGAGTTATCGGCAAAAGAAGATTTGGTATTTATTTTCAATATTAATGTTTCTTTTCCGCATTTAATACTAGAATTTAGATTTTTTTTAAATGACCTAGAAAGATAAAAAAATATATATATATATATAAATAAAATAAAATTTTCTTCGTGGCTTAGCTGAAATTTTTCGATGATAATTATTAACATTTGCAAATATTTATAGTTACTTACAATATCGCGAACTATGAAAAGTTTCAAATTTAATTGTTAATTCCTTTAGCTGGGTACTAACCGGCCAGCTTCGCTGTGTAAATTGGGTATTCAACTGTTATCTCGTATTCCACTCTCCATAATATGATAGTTGGCCAAGGGTTCCCAACCAGTCGATTGCGAATCAAAATTTGGTCGATTACAATAATTACAATTGCGACTTTTGAAAATTATAATGTTTTCCATATTCTATCAACAACAACAACACATATGTGTATACATTATTATAATTATATTTATTTATTCTGTAAGCATAACAGACTGCATTACTAAACACAAACAATAATATATTTCAACAACCAGATTGACATGAATTAAAATACGTATTTGCATGTCTCTTGAAACCTTCAAGGTTTATGTTGAAGATATCAAGAGAGATGATATTTAGCAGTACCATACCCCGTGTCATTCTGTATTGAGCCAACACGTCTGTTCTGCCATGTGGTATGCATAGCAGATCGTGGGGTTGCCCCTGGCAATAGTTGTTTAGTACACACATCTTATAGCATTCCAGGAGGTGTAAACTATCTGCAAAATGATGCATAATTTTATACGCTGTTAATGCAAGGGTTCCACTCCTTGTCGATTGGAGACTTTGGCAGCGCGTATCAGAGAGCAAATCTCCATGATGCGTAGAGGGTACTCGCCGTGCATTAGATACCTGAATTTTTTTTCTTCTATTTGTTCCAATATTTCTAAAAGGCAAGAAAGGCCACGACGAGGCAAGTAGATTCAATAAGAGATCAGGAGAGCCAATAAGTGGCCAGAAGAACCAAGAAGAGGTGAGAAGAGACTAAAATAAAAGACTACGATAGAAGCTTGAAGCAAGAAGAAACATAAAGCAAAAAGAAGCGGGAAGCCAGAAACGAAAACCAACACTCAAACATTTCCTTTATTCCTGTCCATCCTAAATTCCAGGAATATTGCCATGTATACCGGTCAATTATATTCCAACATCCATCCCATCCTCTGAGCACGTGTTCCAAGTCCTAATAAATCAGTTCCCCCTGGTGTACCGGTCGCACCGGGACAGGAGTGCTCCTAGCTGGGGTGGTAAATTCGTATCGTATCGTATTTGTTTCAATATTTCCATATATATTTTTTCTGGTAAGGGGACCATACAGCAGAAGCTCACTCTATCTTGGACCTTACAATGCACTTGAACATAGAAGTCATAGCTTCGGGTTTGGTAAACTGTTCGCTAGATCTTATAACAAACCGTAATAGTTTATAGCACGATAGAGACAACTGCAATCTGCAATGTTTGGTCTGAAAACCTAAGTTTGGAATCAAAGACAACCCCTGAATCCTTGATGGATTTATGATAATATATCTTTAGAGGATTTTTTCGGCGTGTATGTCATAGATACAATTTTTTTGTTAATGTTAAAAGATCGCGGAACAAATTGCTTTTAATTTTTTTCAATAACTCATTGAAGCTTATAATCCTCATTGTAATATACTTTTTTTAATAATTGAAGATAATGTTAACCCTCAAAATGCCGAAAAGACACAGAAAATAAAATTGTATCGTTAGCAACTGGGACTAGAGCGCAAGGTCCCGGATATACCACGAGGGTTCGAGTCCCAGTTGCTACTGTTATATTTTTCTTTTGTATCTTTTTGGCATCATGTTTTTTTTTTTTGAGGTTTAATATTATCTTCAATGATTAAAAATTGGTTTTGCTAGATTCTTACATGTCTATTTAAGGCTGTTTAATAGTCGAAGCAAGGTACTCTCTTAGATTATGATTCTTATTAGAAGTTGATCGCCATTAAGATTAAGATAAAATGAGGCGCTGAGAACCAGAGAAGATTATACGCCTTTGGAGTAGTTTTGAGAAAAAAGTTTTTGAAGTTTTTGAGAATTTTGTTAATTTTGTTAATCCTTTCATTTCATCCATTTTGATTTCGCTGATGCCAAACAAACTTAACTTTAAAATTAATTTGTAATTTTATAGCATCTAAATAATAAACTTTTCTTTTGTTATTGATTTATTTATGTAACAACATAATGCGCGCTGAAAACCAAAGTTTTTAATGACGTTAATGTTTCAATAATATCTCAAATATTAACATTTTTTCAAACATTTCACCTCTGTTCCCATTATGGATTAAAATGCTAAAAAACTACCCGTTTACAATTATTAATTTCGTTTTCATTTGAAGATATTACTAAAGTAGTTTAACTTAATTAAATAATTACTTTTTCAAGCTATAAATTAAAACAACAAAAATTATCCTCAAATTTGAGAAAAATAAGTAAACAAACCTGATTTTTTTGATCGTTTGATGTCGGTTGTAGGGTTTCTTCCTGAATATTGCAGAGGTCCGTGACCCTACCTACACGTGATTGTAATATCTAGACCAAAAAGCACGCGATCTCACCAATCTTAGTTCATACTTATTACTCCGTTGAGTTCCTATGGCACATAGTTTATTACAGATTCCGTCTATGACATACAATTAACATGATGTTTTCTGAACGTGTCGCTGCAATATTGGCTGTTGAGTCTGTGCGGCACGAAGATATTACAGTTGTCTATAAAACTTCATACAAAGGTAAAATTTGAGTCAAATGTAGGTCTCTCTCAGTCGGTACCATTTCTCCATTTTGTCCATTCAACGAAGAACTGGATTTGATTGGTTTAAATATAAAGCATCCATCATTATTATTATTCATTACCAATCTCACTATCTTCTTTCCTTAAGTTAATTTAACACCGATTCCATCGCGAAGAATCAACAGTCGACACTCCACTAGGCTAGCTGGACCCAATGGGTGACAGTGTTAATGGCCTCCCCTTATCTGTCGCGTTACTCGGGTCCATTAGGAAATATCCCCGTGACAGTAATGGTGACGTATCCATCTTGTGAATGCTTGTGAGGTGTAAGCACACGCCCTGAATTATTATTGAACGTACGTTATAACCCGCGAGTTCTGCTTTCTCCAAGTGCTCTGGTTTTTGAGAAAGTATTGAGAAAATATGTAATTAGGTACCTACGTAGAAATCGCCTTGTATGTTTCTTAAACAGTTTCTGAAATTCTCAGATCAACAACACTATTTTCAATTTTATTCTTAATTTTCATCATGTACTATAGAGATTTCTAATATCGGTTTAATTGTTAATTTTGTCCGAGAAAGAACAATGAACCAGAGGTCATGAATTTTGTACAACTTTTTGCTACCTGGAATTTTATCTCAACACATATTTTCAGCCCGTGTCGTACTTTTAGTTATTTCTTTATAAGGTTAGTAAGGTATGTATTTCATTCAATTAGTCAAAAGATTTCTAGGAAATTATTTATTTAATTATAATATAAACAAATTTATGTGAATACATTGTGATTATAATTTGGCAAGCCAAAATTTAAATGCTTTTTACGAATACGTGTTTATTTTTTATTTACACCCGATTGGGATTTTACATAGAGTAGGTAACATTATGTAAGTATAACAGTATTTTATAAAAAGGGTAATTATAACTAGTGGTAGTATCATAAATGTAATCATATTATTCCTATTTAACACTAGGTGATGATCTGGATTTTTTTTTTGATAAAGTTATGAAGTTGTAAATTCTTGTTTGTCGTTTGGGTGCCATAATTGATTTTACAACGCAGGTAATGCCCTGTGACGACTATTACTATCTGTAAACAAAGAAACATTCATTTGAAAATTTTATTTCATTCAAAATATTAACCCTTTCTCACACAGAGTAATTTTAAAAATACACGAACTTTGAGAATTATTTACAAAGTAAGTACTAACCCTATTCATTTGCGGCTTTTTTAAATGATTTAGTAATCTTTCCCTGGCAACACCATTTTTTTTGTTGGGTTGGCTTCGCTGCGTACACACTTTATATCATAAACAAAAACCGATGTTCGCTCCTTTTGGAATTCTGTGATTCGATTTCTCTACTACCGTAAAACACACAATGTTTTTATTGTTATTTCATTTGTTTTATTATTTTTATTTAAAGAATAATGTACGCATATTACATATTACAAGCAAATTCTAAACAAAAAGTATATATTATATATGTTTTTTTCGTCCCAAAATTTCTCAATATAATAACAACGTTAATAATAGTTTATAATGTAATAACAACGTTTCCTTTGTCTACATACTAATTAATTATTTACTAGTCAGAGCCACAGTAATTTTAAAATGACATTGAATACTTCCTAAACAAGTAAAAAAAAAATTCAATATACTAAAAATTTGCTAATAATTCCACTACACACAATTCAAAGTAATTTTTTTTTTAAAGAAATTAAATTGGGTGAGAAAGGGTTAATAAAGTTCTTAAGCAGGTACCTACTTGTGTTTTTCATTTTGAAAATATTCTGCCCAAAAAACCTTCTTGTTTTGAATATGTAATCTGTGGCTAACGACAGTGGTATGTATATGGGCTAACCACAATACAACGTGTCGGGTTCAATGTTACTAATTTTAAAACGTTATATCAACAGTTTTACATATTGGTTTTCATTTAAACTTAAACCTTCCCGGCACTAATAAGAACAGACTGTTCTATTTTTACCGAAACTGGTCTAGTAATTTTCGAGATAATCGAGGACAGACATACAAACATTATTTTTTTACACATATAGAAGATGGATATCAGTGATCGTCAGAAGTTTCTATTTTTTAAAGAGAGGTCTACAAGAATCCAGATGATCAGAATTAGTAATTTTTCTAGTGCATCTCTTTTGTATAATATCACATACAAAAAGGTTTTCTATTCTGTTGTTTTATGGTACGGTTTATACTACGGTAGAGACAAAGTTAACGCAACGCTCCTTTACGACAGTTTTCCCAAATCACAAGTAAGAAAGTCGTGTGAGATGTCCCACCTCTGGAGATATTTTGAGAAGCTTTTAATCTTCTCCTTTTCTATTTATGTTACAAGCTTGTGATAAAAATGAATCATTATTTCTGCTTTAAATTGCTTTAAAATACGTCGGACGCTTTAATTGCTCGACGATAATAATTGTCAAATATATGTCCTCGATATTGGGCACGATTTATTTCAGTTAATTGAATGGGGATTATATATTATGTTGTATTTCAAAAATATTTTTGTTTTACTTCATAATTAATTACCACGAGACAGCAACCTTATAATGACAACTTTGGCTGTTTTTTTGTTTGTTTTAAAAAATGTCTACTAAGATATCGTGAGGAACATTGACGACCGCTGTGGCAGAGCGAAAGCTCCCTGGATCCGGACCGAAATGTCGCGGGTTCGAAACCCAGCGTGAACAAACAATTATTTATTTAATCATTGAAGAAGGTAATATTAACAAATCTCATATAAGACGTGAAACAGAAAAAGACACAGGAAATAAAAAAGTGTCAAACCCTAGTTTCATAAATACACTTAACCTGTTAACCGGTCCAAAATTAAGTTTTGTATGAAACAGGCCGCGCAGGCGTTCCTCTTAAATTCATGTCGATGCATGTACCGATGACTCACTCATTTGTAAAACGAAGTCCCGCCCGTTCGAGAGTATAACATATATTTCGAAAACGTTTTTGTTCGTACAACCCGTACTCGATACTATTTACATTTGACGTATAAATACGTCACGCTCGGTTAACAGGTTAAAATATATTTCCTCCATCATTCGAATAAGACTAGGTCACACCTATTGTCTTAGTCACCTCGCCAGGTTCCACATAGTCAGCTCTTCTCCACTGTGTGGGTCAGAGGATACTCTGGACCATAATTTCTTTGAGCGTCCTATCAATGACAAATTTACAAACATTATGCATGAATCGGTAAAACTTTGAACTCCCTACCAGTATTTCCTGCCTTCTAAGTCTCAACACCCCTCAAATTTACAATTTACTACCAAAATATATTTTTAAAATTGGCATTAAAATTTGAATCATTGGGGATTAAAAACACATAAATTCATAAATTTACGCTGTAACTTATTTGCTTCAATTTTTTTTGCCCAAATATTATATACTGTTTAAAAGTAACTAATTTTAAGAACAATCTGCACTATTCAGCGCCCTTGAGGTGATTCTTCACAAAAACGGCGCTTTTTTTTTTTTTTAAACGAATACCGCACAAGAGTCTCAACTGCTCCCAACCGTCTGGAGCCAGTGAAACCATGGCATCCCCAATAGGGAAATGTTGTGAGGCTGAAGGTATAGGGGAGGGGAAGGAGAAGGGGAAGAGGAAGGTGGGAAAATGCCTGGCTATTCAGATCTGGTCACCAAACACGGCTAAAAGCCATTTCAAGCAACGTTTCAATTCTGAATGGTGGTCTTTCACCAGGGCGATACTGAGAGTATCTTCCACTCTGGAACGTGCACAAATATACTACATATTATTTTTTAAATTAATTAATTGTGAAACAGGACAAATTAATTAAACATAAATTAGTTAGCGCTATACAAATCATCCAATTATTATTATTATTATTCAAATTTAACTGATCAAATATGCCAAGATCGCCCCTGGTGGGTGAAAGCCATAAGATAACAAAAAAATGATGCTATTCTCTCACTGACTCCGGGCAGTAAGACTCTTATGCGGTAATTTAATGTGATTTAAAATAATCTTCGTCTTCATCTGGGCACCCGTTCGTAACCCAATGAGATTCCCATATTGCAACTATTACGAGCGTGTTATCTTTATTACTGTGATGTATAATTATTGCATTCTGGACCACGTCGTAAAGTGCAGGAAGATAAGGACTTGATGCACGTTGCACATGACATGTGACACATTATTAATTGCCAATTGACATATCGCATGACACAGTGACCTTTCACCCACTCCATAATCTATGTAATTGAGTACTTGACTTTGGTGGTGGATCTATAGGTAGGTATGTTACCGACATATTTTTATTTACTGCTTCAATAAGCACTTTTATTTTTGACCGTGACCGGTTTCAGCCTGTGACGGCTATCTTCAGACTGGTACAATTAATTCTTAAACTATGGTTTGTATAATGGAATTCCACCATGTGCAAAAATAGAACTATTAAATTTCTTTATTTAAATACCCGGTTATTCAGATCTGGTCACCAAACACGGCTAAAGCCATTTCAAACAACGTTTCGATTCAGAATGGTGGTCTTTCACCAGGGCGTTACTGAAAGTATCTACCACTCTAGAACGTGCCGTAAATATACTATATATTATTTTGGATATATAAATTGTGAAATAGCACAAATTAATCAAATAATTTTTATTTGCGCACGTCGATATTTAAACCAGCCTCCTCCGGATTATTTGCCGAGGCAACCACGGAGGCCATTGAAACGAAACGGTTCGTTACAGAAATTTAGTAGTTCGTTTATAAAACTGGCCCTAAATTAATAATAATAATATTTATTTATTTGAAACACACATTATTTAACAACAATATTTTAGAAAACTTTGACTGCCCAACTAGGAACAAATCCCTGTAAAATTTACGAGTTAAGTTCATATTTAATGCCATTATACAAAAATAGAAGGGAAAAAGCTAGTATTGACATAATAATAATAATAATAACAAAGCATTTATATAGCGCAGTTTTGTGTTGTTTCACTTCAAGTGCGCTTTACTATAAATAAACTTAAAAATGATTAAATAACTCCATTCAGTGGTATCCTACAGTGCTACTTTTACATTCTATTTATACATTCTTATGTACAAAGTATGGTAATATAATATATCTAGAAAAAAGTATAATAATTAAGTATGAAGAGATGTTAATTGTGTATACCAGATAATTAGGGTATATTACAATTATAAATAATTATAAAAATTTGTCTTACTCTTCGTTTGCCAATAATCTTTTAATAAATATAATATCGATGACAAAAATGATTTAAACAGTAACCGCAATATCATCCAATGTGCAGTGTTTTCTAATATTGTGTCCTGTACGTGCAAAATCATATCTTCTCAATCGAAAAGTTTGAAATTTAACGTTTTAATCTGGAGTGACCTGCCAGGTAAGTATGTTTCCGTATCTGTTTGTACATTATAAGATAAACCCTAGCAAGTAGTATTTGTACAGAGCCCTTGAGGTGATTATTCACAAAAACGGCGCTATACAAGTCATCCACGTATTATTGTTATTATTATTATAGAATAAAAGTTAAGTTCAATGAGGTAAAAAAAAAATAGAGTAATCGTTTACGTATACCAGATAATTAATATTGCATTTATTAATTACGTGTAAATGTTATTAATTATTGATAGGTGTCAATCATTTTGTTTACTGCCAGATAGGCTTAGACTAGACAAAAAAAAACAATGTTTTCATTTCATTACTCACAGATGCTAATTGAAACATAATCCTACAACTGTCAATTAGTACTATCACAGTTACTTCTTGGCTTACTGGTGTATCTACTCAGAGGAATGCCCGCTGCAAAACAGTCTATTTTGTAACGTGAATACGTCACAAGATTTTCAACTACCGGAGACAGTAAGACTATGCCATCCTCAATCGGGGTACGTTGTGAATTTAAAGAGCTCGAGAATGTGAAGGAGATGCGTAAGATGATGGGTTGGAAGTACATCCAAATCTTTTCCTTGCCTCTTTCTTCAGTCGCACAACATATGACCACTTATTTTTTCCCCCGATACGGGACACCACGCGGCTGGGGGGGGGGAAGTTTGATTTTTTTTTTAAATAATCTATTTTATTCCAAAACTTATGCAAATAAACATGAACGTGTCGAGTTGTTTGACGATTCTATGTTCATGTTACTCTGTAATACCGTTTGATGTTTATCATTGTAACAATAATTGTTAATTTTGAAGGTCTCCGTGGATGAGTGGTTACGATCCTTGGCTACTGATTCGGAGGTCGCGAGTTCAAATCCCGCCGTGAGCAAGTTAATTTTATTTTATTAAATTGTGTTATTTCACAATTTATAATTTAAAATAATATGTAGTATGTTTGCGGCACGTTCTAGAGTGGTAGATACTGTCAGTATCGCCCCGGCGAAAAACCGCCATTATGAATCTAAACGCCGCTTGAAATGGCTTTAGCCGTATTTGGTGACCAAATCTGAATAACCAGGTACTTTCCCACCTTCCTCTTCAAATCTTCTTCCCATCCCCATTACGTTCAGCCTCACAAAATACCCCTATTGGGGATGACGTAGTATCACTGGCTCCTGACGGTTGGGAACAGCTGGGTCTTTTGTGTGGTACTCATATTAAAAAAAATAATAGGAATTTAAATAAATGTATTAAAGAATTTATAAAAAAAAAACAAATTTTAAAATTAAAAAAGAGGTTACATTTAGGAAGGGATGAGATATTTTAATAGTCTTCCCGAAATTAATTAAAATTTATAAATTAATAATAGAAATTATAAGTCATATTTACATCCATTAATACTACCTTATTTCTAGTACTTAATATTCATTATTTAAATAGTCCTGTTTATTTTGTTTAACTATGTATTCTTATTGTTATTATATCGGATTATAAAATGTTTGTGAATACTGCCAGGGAACATTTCTCCCTCTTCCTGTGTCAACTACTGTAGGGCTTTTATGTAATTTATTTCAAAGAATTGTAAACAAAGCTAGCGGCACTTGCTGATAGCAATCTTATATTTAAGCCTGCTCAAACTTCCGCTTGTTACATTGTATTTGTTTACTGAATCTATGTCTTTTTTTAAAAATTTATATTTAATCTATCTATATCATATCATATTATAAAGATAGGTGCCAATAATATGGGATTAAAGTTGGAGAATAATATTGACAATAATATAACTGGTCTCGTTAGCTATGTTGGTTAAGCGGTTGCCCCGGATAGGCAGAGGTCCTGGGTTGAGTCCCTGATGCGACTGAAATCTTTTTATTTTCTGTCGTTTTTTTCCGCTTTCGTGTTTCATTTAGTTTATGTTAATATTATTTTCTACAATGATTAATTTCGAGTCATAAATGTTCAATATTAGAAAACAATGGGACTCACTACTGATAGATGCTATATATACCATAGTTAGTTTTTAAATTACCAGTCTGATGCCCGTGATAGGGTGAAACTGGTCTTATATAAATATTGTTTTACTTGTCCCATTCCTTAGCATTCTTCACAATAACAGTCACAGACCACCCTACTTTATACATCTTTAATACATTTTTTCCGCATGTAAAACGTCTCTCCTATTTCGATTACACATGATTGATTTCCTAAAAAATATATTCTGGAGAAGTAAAATAATATGATATGATGCATAATGGGAGATCTTCCATTCCCGTGTGTATATTGTATTGATGCCGATCTATTATTTATTGAAGGTACTTTCACCTGAAATCGAATTATCCAAGATAAACAAATACCTCCAGAACACAATACATAATATTTGAATTACAAAGAAAACAAAAGACGTAATCCCCTTGTGTGTGTATGGTTTAGGAATTCTGAACTCTGAACAAAAGATACTTTCGCCTGTATAATTTCTTTCCCACCTCGCACGTGTTCACTTTTTTATTTGTGAATTTGGAAAACGTAAATTTTATGAGAGATCCAGATAACATCCGTAATCTGCGGCGGCTCGTGGCACATTTTATTGGGAGTTCAATCGAAGATTTAAAAAAAGAAGAAAAAAATTCCCTCATCTGTAAATCCTATGTTGGTCTTTTCCATAATTATTCATATTTTTCCCTACATCTAAAGGAATTTCATCATATCACTGCACCAGAGATTAGCGATCTAGCAACAGGGTACAATTTGGCGATTCACTAAAGCGTCTGTGGCTAATGTGTATAATGTCGTAGGTTATAAAAAAAATGTTTTAAATACAAAAATCACAATTTTACGCAAATAGCTGGTCGTCTTTTATAGGTCCACGTAATATCTTCAGTAATGAACTTATTTTACACGATAATCAAAAGTCTATTGATTTTTACAAAATACTGTTCTGTAGAAATTTATTATTAACAAATCCTCTAATAGCTGTGCACCGGGGCACCTAACAGATTCCTAAGGTCCACACGTTTCCACCGTTTATCGCTGATGCGTCACGAGTCTGAACTATTTCTTAGAACCGACAGTCCCATAGGTGCTGTATTAATATCGGACGCGTGGGATTCATCCCGGACTCTCTCCGGCAGTATTAATACGTACTTGTTTCCACCACGTTTTTAGCACGGAAAAATTTTTGAAAACCGCTACTGTCGACAGATAATAAACTGTTTTGTTTCACATGTAATGAGGTTTAATATTGCAGTAAATGGTTACAAATATTTAAAATTGTAATTTTTCGCAATAAGTTCGGGAAAAACCGAAAATCAAGCCAAAGTTTCTAATCTGATGGTTTTTCTTCAGACAATTTTCTCCAATTTATTATTTATTAATATTTTCTGACTACTTCGGAGAAGCAAATTGAATTAAGTTCATTTATAAGTTGTTTCATAAATATTAATTAGAATTTAAAACATGGAAATCGATGTAGAAATATACTTATCTTGGGGTAGCAGTGCTACAGTTTAGATTTTTTTGAGATTTAGATTAAATTTTCATTCAATTAAAAATTTCAGAATACTTTCAAAATATTGTAATGGTTTTCGCTAACGTGGACGGCTTTTAAAGTGACATTTTTATTTATACGTTTTATATATTTTACGGGACTTGATTTGTCAGCGGAAGTAATGCCTTGCGACGGCTATTACTATCTTTAAACAAAGAAACATTTTGAAAATTTTATGTCATTCCAAACATATATATTTTTCAAAATTTGTGAAAATAAAGTTCTTAATTAGGTACCTACTTGTGTTTTCCATTTTGAAAATATTCTACCCAAACGAACCTTCTTCTTTTGAGTATGTAATCTGTGGCTAACCAGAGTGGTATAGATATACCCATAGATATGGGCTAGCCTCAATACAACATGACGGGTTCAATGTTTTTAATACTGATTTTAAAACGTTATAGCAACAGTTTTACATATTGGATTTCATTCAAACTGCTCTCTAAACCTTCCCGGCACTAATAAGAATAAACTGCGTTATTTTCAGCGAAATCAATCTAGTAATTTTCGATAAAATCGAGGACAGACAGACAGACAAGAATTAATTTTTATATATTAGGTTTTATTGTTCTTGTCCGTTGATTTACTTGAAAAGAGTTCGCACCAACCAAATACATGAGCTCTGTTATTTTCCACTCCGTTATGAGTTATTAAAAATCTTCTCCCGCCTTGCGTTTTTGTAAGACGGGAATAAATTATCCCGGCGATAGTCTTCGTATGTAACACGATTACCCAGTACTCAGCATGCGATACTTAAGTACCTCCGCACAACAAATAAAAACATAATATATTGAACATAACAGGGAAATAATATTAAGAGCATTGATATTGATACCTACCCGGATATTGCGATACCCACACACGTAAATTGGGCTCGTTGATCCTGTGCTTCCCGTGAAGCGATTTTCTCAGAGCGACGAGCCCGGTTCACGTGAGCCGATTTTTGATGATCAACTTACGTCTGTTGAGTGCCAAAATTGATAAATGGGGAACGCTCTTTCAACTGCGCTTTATCAACGTTTTAGTTTAATAGAATTAAGTGGTTAACTTTGGTCGGTTCAACTGTGAGTCAGCGTTCGATTCATTAACGCATGGGAAATTCGGTTGCTTTGATTCATTGACAATTCAAGCCTCATTGCTGAAGGTCACAAATTTTGCTACAAAACCCTGTCAGTTTGACGTTTACATTTTGATTAGGTTAGGAATTTAAACGCTTTCTAATGTCTTCTTCATATTGGGGTAATCAAGCGTCCTACGTTTTTTTCAAGCCAATCACAGCACAGGCAAAAAATACAATTTTTCGTTCTAACCATTGCAATCGGAGACACTTTCTTAAGGTTTTCATTTGCTAGAAATATGATCACAGTCCCTTTCATCAGTCAAATCTGAGAGCACTAAGTAAAGTTATAAATTCGTCTTAGCTGGTAATATCGCTGTTCTGTTTTACTGCCAATACATATTAAATTAATTTGATCGATGCCTAAAGTTGTGTATTACTTTAAACAAGTAAAACACAAATTGGGTTTTTATTACATTGTGGAATGAAATTTGTATAATGTAATGATTTTCTCACTTTGTAAAAATCGAACGAAATCACACCATCATCAGGCGGCGAAAAGGTTGAAATTCCCGCTTAACAGCGGTCGCATGTCTCGATTTTCGCAAAAAAAATCATCAACATGCTTTTTTCGTTTTATTTTGTAAAGCTCAGTCATAAATATTAAAATGTCTTTGGGTCACATTCTAAATAACTTAATTTTCCACAATGAACATTATGACAATATCCGAAAAAGGGTTTTTAGTAGGAGATTTTGCACTTTAAACATTTTTTTAGGTCTGATACATTTTTTTTCTAGGCTTATAAAAAGACACCAAAAAATACCCCCTTAAACCAAAAGGCCAAGGTGTGTTCTGCTTGCGGTATTTAATTAAATCATCTATTATATTTCTAGGCCATCAAATTTTTAATCTTAAAACGTATGATTTTGTATTATTTCGCATTGACGCTTATCGGGAAGGTTAAATCATGAAAATGTATGAATTTGCAGCGCCGAACAAAAAGTACGCTCTGCTGCATTGGTGACACGTAAGTAGTTACGCTAAATTCAACTTACCAACCGCTCAGTTTGATTTGTGAAACCGACCAATGAATCAACCTTCCAGTCAGTCCCCGCTGAAACGGTCGCTAATCGTCTGCAACCCTTCGCACGTCTGTTCCTTGTGCTGGTGTATTTAATTCCAAGACGTCTCGTGAAGACGCTTTGTTTTCCTTACGGAGTCCGTCTCCCGCCGCCCTCCTTGATGATGTTTATCTAAAGAGGCAGTTTTGGTTTGGTTTTATAAAAATAGTTTAGTCAGTTTAACCGTTTCGTCGGATAAAAAGGCAGAAGAGACATTTTTTATTCTGCAGTGAATCGGGGTAGGCAGAAGGAAAAACAGCGAATTAATTGATATTGGGATAACCTATCCTATCATCCAATAACCTCTTCATTTATAAGTACATATTACAAAACAATTACTCGATGTATAAAATTTCCACATTTTTTCCACTAAATGAACACAGACGATATCTTAAAAGAAAGCCAACATGATTTTGTCAATATTTTATTAGTAATTTTGTTCTCATTAATAGATGTACCAACAGATGGCGCTGATTGATACATTCGCTGGCATTGCCGAAAAGCACTGCTTTTCAGACACTAACACAAACGAGTCGTCCCCTGATGCGCATTGCGAACACGTGTTCGTTAGAATGTATAGAATAGAGTCGACATTTTAATATGATGTCTACGTAATTTTGCATACTTAGTTGCTGCCTTTAACACGTTACAGTGGTGCAGTCGCTGCGTCGCGCGCGGCGCTGCGTTTCGTCATTGGAATGTCGCGCGTATTTTTGAAAGTGGGGTTTGATTTAATGCAATAATTTTTTATACTCTTCTTCAAATTCATAGTATCTGAGCAACGAATTACAAAGGATCCTTGGTAGGTATAGAATGCCAGAGTTCCGCTGAGTCTGGGCCCGGTTGGGAATCTTGTGAGGTATTAGATGTGTTGCTTCCTTTTCTATTCGTTCCTTTTCCAATTTCTTCGGGTGATGTCTAGTATTCCTTCCATTCCATATATTTAATCATTCTTAGCATCATCATCATCGGTTCTAAAAACCTTGGAGAGTCTGGAGCAGTGCCGTTTTTTCTAAAATGCGTTTGTGCAGTGAACTTTTATAAAAAAGATAATATAGTAACCAAACTTGTGTCATAATTATACCACACTTTAAAACGGCACGCTATTCAAATTCCGTTTAAAAAATCTACATACGTGCGTTTTGAATTCAGCACCTATGATGCTTTCTCTACTAAGGAATAGTTCATACAATTCCATACTCGTGGTGCTTCAGTAAAAACTGTGGAAGCGTGCATCCCTTCGGAATCTCTTAGCTGGCCGGGTGCGCAGCGACTATGGGATTTCTTAACACCAAATTTGTACGGAATAGTATTTTGCAAAAATTAATAGATTTTTCTGGGTTGTTATTATAATTAGTTAATTACTGAAGATGTGACCTTTATATATTAAAAACGTTTAGTTTCTTGCGTAAATTGTGATTTTCGTATTTAAGAACGATTTTTAACCTACGACATTATATTCATTAGTCACAGATGGTTCAGTGACTCACCAAATTGTATGTTGTTGCTAGGTCGCTAATCTCTGGTGCAGTGGTGTGATGAAATTCCTTTAGATGTATGGAAAAATATGAATAATTATGGAAATGACCAACATATGATTTATAGGTGAGGGAATTTTTTTCTCTCTTTTTTAATATCCGATTCAACTAGCAATGAGATGCCACGAACCGGCACTGGTCTTGGGTCCGCCTCTATGAACTGCCGCTAATCCCGCTGGTCTCCTGCGGTGTTCGCCAACTAAGTTCAGGTCAACACTCCATCGACCTGCAGACTTACTATAAAGATGCCACTTAAATCTGCTAACTTCAATCCTTGTACGGGTGTTAGCAACACGCTTTGTGCGCGCAGTTTCATACTAACTACAGTTCATGGCCTATCTCCCTTAATTCAATAATAATAATGTAATAATGCGCTGTACAAATATTACTTTCTAGTCTCTGTCTAATTATGTAAAAACAGATACAGAAAAACATATTTAGGTACCTGTCAGGTCACTTTAGATAAACACAGTTATATTAGAAAAATTTAGCATGGAGAAGATACGATATCTATTAAAAACTTCTTAAGCTTTTTAATGCCACTTTATAAATATTCTCGGGTCCTAAAAATTATAGATATTTCAAATAAATACCATCTCTTGTTGTGCCACCTATCTTCTAATAAATGTAATATCAGCAGAAGATGAGGATAAAATAGCAACTGTAAAAATCATGTCTAAAGTTCTCTAAGTTTAAATTTCCTAATAAAACTGTGTTCATCTGAAGTGACCTGCCAGGTAAGTACGCTTTTTCTGTATCTGTACATAATTAGATAGATAAAAGGATGTTATATTTGTACAGCGCTCTTGAGGTGATTTTTCACAAAAACGGCGCCATACAAATCATCCAATTATTATAAGATGAAAGTTGAAATATTTGTATTTTTATTGTTCAATTTTAGGACTAGACAATTTTTATAAGATGACCTTAAAAATTCTCTTCGGTTTGAATACCAAATTGTCAATAGTTATTTACATTTTTTTTTACACATTTCGTTATTTACAATGTCGCAGAATGTAAAAGTTTGTGTCTTATGTTTGTGATTAACTATGTGAGGAGTCCAGTGGGGATATAACAGTTTAACAAATCATGCTATATTGATATTATACTAAAATAACTCAGTTGGTATTACCCATTAATTTGTTGTTTATTTATTCAACCCGAGTGTCGTATCACCAAGGCACAAATCAATCCACAAAACGACTACTATGTTGTACGAATAATACTCCTTGATGTTGATGCAGAAGATCAACCGGTAAATTCCGGGAACGAGCAATAATTGAAAAACCGTCGCTTTAAACACCATATTTCTTTTTTCCATCTTTATTTGTCCTTCTGTCAATGTGTTTGTTCTGGTGTATTTGTTTTATTTCTTCCTGTCGACACCGACTCTGTTCTCCGTGAACCTATCTTTCTTTTTTCTTCCCCTTTTCTGCTGCCCCGGCCTGTTTTTGTTGCCACAACTTGTTTGGTTGTTTTAGGCTGCTTCGCCTTTCGTCGCCGGAATTTTAGGGTATCTGCGCCGCGTTGATTTATCCGCTCTTTTGTCGGGTGTCGGATTCGCTTTATGAAGTTTGCTTAATGCGTCTTTTCACTTTATTTCCACTTTTTTAAACTTTCAACGTTTTTAATTTGCTTAATTTTTATTATGATAATTATATTTAATTCGCACTGAGTATACCCGTATTGCTGCTAGGGTTGTCTTAATTTTTCAGTTAAGAGGAACGGTTGCGGTGCCTGTTTCATGCATAACTTAATTTTGTATTTGAAGCCAAAATACCCATCCAAACTGAATGATATATATTTTTTTACATTAAGGTTTTATTAAATATCTAGTACGGATGAGAAGTATTTTATTTATTTTTGTTTTAAATTATGAAGTATATGCCATGAAAAAATATCAATTTTCGTAATTTTACAGACAACTTAGACAATTATTTGTGGGTACTGTATTTAAAAAAATATATATTGTATTTCCTGTGCAAAATATAAAAACAAATCATTTAATAAAAACGTTTTTTCGGGTCGATATTTTAAATTATGTACGGCAAATATGTGTTCCAACATAAATTGGTCATTTTTAATTTAAAGTCCATCATAATGATTATTTTAATATTCTTTTAATTTTTTTTTTACTTTATATAACATAATATTTTCAAAGTAGACGGGGTAAAACTTTTTTTAAATCACCGTTAACCCCCAAATAATTGTTAAAGGTGCCTCTAAAATCGCAACAAATCATTTCATTTAATGGCCCATATTTCATAATGTAAAACAAAAATAAATTAATAACTTCTCATCCGTACTAGATATTTTATGTAATTTTTTATGAAAAAAAAAATCATAAGGTTTGGGTGAGTATTTTGGCCTCAAATTCAAAATTAAGTTTTGTATGAAACAGGCCGCGCAGCCGTTCCTCTTAAGTCCGGACATTTGCTAATTTAAAAATAATATGTTCGTTCTAAAAATGCGATAATACTTCTTTAACTAATTCAGTCACACAAAAATAAGATACATTAACTTTTGGCCTGGTATATTATGATCACTTATATATATTTAGAATTATAATATTTTGATGCCTTATATGTTATATTTTAATTATAGGCGTCTTGAAAAAATGTTATATTAGAATTATGTGATGAATTTATGTTTTGAGTTTTATCACACGTGTATGAAGTAATGCATCTTCATATAAGGTCTTTGTTTTCAGTTTGTTTATAAAATCAATTTACCCGTGTGCCCTGTACCAAATCAAGGTTAAATAATTCCCACAAACTATGGGATTATGCAGTTCGTATGACGTAGGTACCTCAAAAGATGTCCTTTGTCTTCGTCTATTCTGTTTTAGATTAACTTTATTGGTTCCCATACACGTGTTAACTGTTAACACGAGAAGGTAAATAGCGTGATAACTGCTTTGGAGAGTTATGACCATTTTAGAGAGGAATCTCGAATTTTAATTAAAACAAAATAACTTTGTATACATCACTCTTTATTCATATACAATACAACATCTTTCGTGAACGATGTTCACTTCTTCAGGTATCAATGTATACATTTTTTTGTTTTAATTAAAATACATAATGACATCACAAAGTATAAACCTCCCAGAAGAATTCTTCTTCGAAAAATGGTTCCCTTCTTGGTTCTTCCAAGAGGAACCAAGAAGGTTCGGTAATTAATAGCGTTTTAGAACAGAACCAGGAAGGATTAGGTGAGTAGTTTTTAAGAAGGAAACCAGAAAGCATTTGAAAAAAAGACAAGTAAGATGATAGTACCAGAGAGAAGCAGTTGTCATTTATAATAAATTAGATATCGTCTCATTACGCTCCCCTACCCGAGGTCCTTGAAGAGTGTTTTCCTGCTTTCGTCGATTTTCCTACCAGGACATTAGAAACATAATGTGCGCTTCGTTCTTCTCTTACTTATATTTACGCCAAAGCTAAGGTCAAGAGTCTGGACATAGTGAAGTCAATTTTATACATATTAAAACTAAATAATCTGTTGTACCTATCGGTTTTTAAATCCCATTTAAATACGTTACTCGTTCTTGGGAACCGTAAAGCTTTTCTTCACTGATTCCACCTCAAAATTCTTTCAATAAGATCAATTCTGTGGTACAAAATTATATTTCAGCACATTAATAACCCTATATTTAATACAAATAGACTAGAGCACACTTATCTCAATTTTAATGAAAAATTAATGGTTCATAAGCACACAAACAAATATGGACAAAGAACTTTAGATCACATGATTCCTAGCTGTATAAATATGTTACCCGCTGAAATAAAAAAAAAAACTGTATTAAAACTAAACAGTTAATAAATATATTGAAAACTTGGCCCGCTGAAATAATCTATTTGTATTAGATAATAAGGATATATTATTTTATGTACGATTTATTGTTGTCGTTAATGTTTTTATTTATTTTTTTGAAATATTTTTGAGTAAGATTATTGAGACATATTTATGCTTTAAGTTTGCTACGTGTGTTTTTTATGTTTTTATTATATATATATGGCTTACGACTATATAATTAAAAAGATTGCAGTTTCATAATTCGGAGACAGCGCACTTGTTAAAAAAGCAAGAAATTTGGGTGAGGTATTGTCTGGTCAAGTTTAGATAAACAATAGCTATAAATTCGAAAATTAGGTAGAAAGTTTAGGGTCAGATGGGTAGGTACATAACAAATCTTTACATTTCCCCGCACGGGTAGGCAGAGAGTTTTAAACTCTTGACTTCGACGACTCCGACCCGACTCAAGTATTAGATCCACCGTGTCTTTCTCTTCAGGGCATCCCTGACTTCTTCCATTCACTGGCGCATCATAATAATAATAATAATATTCGGATGATTTGTATAGCGCCGTTTTTGTGAAAAATCGCCTTAAGGGCGCTGTATAAATATTGCTTCCTATTATTTATTTAATTATGTACAAACAGATACAGAAAAACACACTTACCCGGCAGGTCGCTTCAGATGAACTATTTTATTAGAGAATTTTAGTATAGAGATGATAGTTTTACAGTTGCTATGTTATCCTCCCTTTATATTGCTATTTTATCCCCCTTTTCTATTGATCATACATTATGTTCTCAGTAACGAACAAACAAAAATCAATTACTTTTCAAGCTGAACGCCAAATATCCTTTATTACTCTTTTAGTCTTTTTACACCATTATAATTTATTTGACATTACATACGATACGATACGAATGTACCACCACAGCCAGGAGCACTCCTGTCCCGGTGCGACCGGTACCCGAGGGGGCATTGTTTTGTAAGGACTTGGAACACGTGCTCTGTGGATAGGAACGAGGGTGGAGTTTAATTGACCGGTATTTATGGCAACCTTATAAGCCAATATTGAAGTTTAGGATGGATAGGAATAAAGGAATTGTTTGAGCGTTGGTTTTCTTTTCTCGCTTCCCGCTTCTTTTCCCTTTCTGTATCTTCTCGCCTCGAGTTTCTGTCATAGTCTTGCCATTGTCTTTGCTCTTGTGGTCTCTTCTCGGCTATTCATAGCATTTGGCTTTTCTTGTCTCTTATTGGCTATTTCTTGGCTATTTAATGTCGTCTTGCCTCTTCTTCCATCTTCTTAGTTATTCTTAGTTCTATTGGTTCTTCTTGATTTTTCGTCTCTTACATAAATCAAAAATCGAACTTACATAAATTCAGTGTTATTTTGTGGACTATTTATTAAAATATCTGATATAAACTTCTTCCTCTGGACTGATGTCCAATAAAAATAAACCAGAAACCCAGTTTCCTACCTCGCTTTTAAACACCATATTGCGTTCGTACTAAAAATAGCACCGTTTGTCACACAATTTCTCATGATATTATGACTGAGAAGTTGGGTGTTTTTTTCTTCCTCTTACAGCAGTAATAATAGATTAAGTTCTCATGAACGTGTCGTAAATTTAACGAAAAAAACCTATTAAATCTGACGCCTTGTCACCGTCTCGCCTCGAGATGATTCATGCGTTGAAATGTGTCATATTTGCTTCGGTGTGGTAGCCCCTTTCTCTGCGTAATCTCAACAGAGGCGTTCACAGATTTTACAGAGTACAGATACTACAGATGACGTCGCAGCATCTGCTGGCTGGTGTCTGGTATCTGCTTGCAAGTATCATGTGGATATATGATTAAGATGTTCATGGCCATTCGTCTTGGTTGGATAGATTATTGTCACTTCTTCTTTCTTCAGTCAGCGTTTCGGGTAGCTTTCAAGTGTTTATCATCAGGGCGGATACTGGCAGTGATGGGAACTGCTATTAATTTTGGTTTATTTCAACTTCTTCGATTGCCATTTATTTTTCTCCCAAATTATGAACAGTGCAATCTTGACTGATAAAATGCAATCAGGCATCTACTGTTGTGTTGTAACTACAGTCTGACATTTAAAAGTGGACAAAAATTAAGGTTGCTGCGATCATTTAAAATGCATGACAACACAAAGATGGCTCATGTGAAAATAGAAAAAAACTTTTTTTTAAATCCTATAATCCAAGTCCATATGTCTTACTTAACCAGACGGTGTATACTCGTATATGCCTAGTAGTACGAGTACTTTCCGAAAGGAAATGATTCTACATCATATTCTAAGGTATTTTATGTTTATATGATATGTACCGAATTAACAATGTATTAAAGGGTAGATAAAAGAAAACAACATTGTCTTATTCACAGATCAAAATTATAAATTTAAATAAACAAAAAAGTAAAAGAAAATATCGTGATTCTTTACCTTGTTCGTTTAAAACAAACAGTCAAATGCGAATATGTGAAAACATTTCAATGTGCAGAACACATTCCAAAGACGAAGCTTGGTGTTCCATAGTAATGACATTTTGTAGTTCCAAAATAATAAATATCTTGAATGATTTTTCTTTTTAAACCCAGTTTTAACTCAAAGTCTGATTTTAAGGGTGTTCCCTTTCAGAGTTAACAGGAAAAAGTTATGGAAGGTGTTCTCCAAGTATGGAGTGAATACGAGTCTTCTATAGGCAATCGCGTCCTCTGTACGAGGGAAGCGTTGCGTGTTTTAGGGTAAACGGTGATTTTACGGGGTGGTTTGCCATCACAAAAGGTGTTAAGCAAGGCTGCGTGTTGTCACCGTGATTATTCAATCTATAAATTGGTAATTGTATGCAAGAATTGTAAGAAGTGGTCTTGGTCGCGAAAATGAGTAATCTGAAAGAATGTTGCCTGTTGTATACTGATGATGCGGTGCTGATTGCTAACAGTATGGAAGATATACAGTCCCAGGATGAACGAAGTACGTCTGAAGAATGAGCTACTGATGAATGTAAGTAAGTCTAAAGTCATGGTGTTTGAAAGAGAGAGTACGAAAACAGTGTGCGAGTGATGAATACTTGGCACAGGTCGATGAGTTTGTGTATTTGGGAAGTACAGGTGTGTTTACGGGAGATGGAAAGACTGATAGGGATATTGAAAGAAGGCGCTAACAAAGTTTTGTCCAAAGAAGCGAACCTACCAATCCACAATGGAGTGCTGATACCAACCCTGATGTATGGCAGTGAGGCATGGAACTGGCAGGGAAAGGATGAAATTACACTGAATGCTGTAGAAATGAGATCTCCGAGACGAATGTGTGGTAAAACCATATATGATGGTGTGAAAAATGTTGAGATTCGTAAAGAATGCAAGGCTGATATAAGCGTAACGAGTAAGATCAAGAAAGAGGGACGATTAGATGATTTTGGCATGTAGAGCGAATTAACAAAGAAAGGAGAGTAAGGAGAATATATGACGCCAATTCCGAAATTCCAAAATTATTATATATAGCTCTTGTAAAAATTATCCTGATAACTGCAACTCACCCAAATGCTCTACATTGACAAAAAAATCCCATAAAATATTTGGGCATAACAATAGATCAACATATTAAATGGACAGAACATATTGCGCAAAATATTAAACGAATATGAAAACTATACTACATATTCCTCAAACTAAGATATATTTTACAAAAAATCTATGCTACTGAAGGTTTACTATGCTTTAGCACAATATGGATTAACAGGATGGGGAGGAGCGTTTAAAACTAACCTCCATTGGAAATAGTCCAAAGAAGACAGATTAAAATAATTCTAAAAAAAACATCTAATTATTCAACCCGTGAGTTGTTCAACGATTGACGGCCTCCATGGTCGAGGGGTAAGGCTCTCGACTACGAATCCGAAGGTCGCGGGTTCCAATCCCGGCATGCGCAAGTAAATTTTATTTAATTGATTTGTGTTGTTTCACAATTAATTAATTAAAAATAATATATGGTATATTTGCGCACCTTCCAGAGTGGAAGATACTCTCAGTATCGCCCTGGAGAAAGACCACCATTCAGAATTGAAACGTTGCTTGAAATGGCTTTTAGCCGTGTTTGGTGACCAGATCTGAATAGCCAGGTATTTGCCTACCTTCCTCTTCCCCCTTCTCCTTCCCCTCCCCAATACCTTCAGCCTCACAACATTCCCCTATTCGGTATGCCATAGTCTCACTGGCTCCAGACGGTTGGGAGCAGTTGGGACTCTTGTGGGGTATTCATATAAAAAATAAAAATAAAACGAATTTAAAGTCTTAAATTTAAATACAAAATTCATTACTTCAAATCCATAAAGTAAATTAAAATTGAGTCATTGAGCACCAGGCCGAGAACCACAAGACAAATAATAATCCACAAATTTAATACAACAACAGCTCAACACCATTACACATATTCAGACATAAAATGTTTTAACGAACTTCCTAAAGAAATTCAATTAGAAAAAAATTATGAAATTTTTAAGAAAAAACTTAAAATAGAATTTATAAGAAACTGATTTTAAAAGTATATTATAAGTTCACTTGGAAAAAAATTTATATTTGTTTATATACATTATATAGATACGTTTTATTTCTAAAATTTTAATTTAATTTATTTTTTTGAAATTAGTGTACAGACACCAGAATATCATGTTCATGGTAGTAGTCCCGAAATTAATTATGTACTCGTATAATAAACCATAATAGCACTCCCTCTCTAAATACGAGAATTTATCAATTAGATTAATATAAAAAAAAAAAAAAAATGGTTACCAAAATAAATTTTTATAAAAACGTGTTTAGTACTTACATATCTACTCTAATTACCATGTAAACAATGCTGTTAATTAAATATAATAAATATCCTAAAAAAAATGTTAATGACGCCCGAGGAAGACATGGCACGATCAAGTGAATTAAAGATATATGCCAAGATTTAGTTGTTTGGCGGTCCGTCCTCTTTGCCTTCTCCTGCAGGAAAACGGCGTGATGGTTATTTAGTTAGTTTGAATATAAATTGTTATTTTCTACTTACGAAATTAACCAATCTAACATCTGTTCTTCCCAGCTTGTTCTTTGGCAAGTTTCCACGATAATAACATTATTTATCGCATTTCTGATCATGCCGGCCATTGCGATCGCATACGGAGCAGCTTATGGCGTATTAAAATGCCAAAACAGTCAGAGCATTTAGCGGGTATTCGATCGTAACATTCGGAACATGCGAAATGAAGTTATTAATGATACGAACGCTGGGAACATGACACGTTATGAGAGATCTGTCAAAACATCAAATCATGTATCACTACCTACTTAGGTATAATAAATAATATTAATGGGCGAATTGTCACTCTGCATTTCTTATTTTATTTTGACGTGTTAATTATTTTGACTGGCGTGCTAAGATCGAGATTCAATCGCTTCAAAATCTTTTTGTCTTATTGAACCTAGGCATTGGAAAATATGGTCTGACAACAAATTTGGCGTCTTGTCTTATGTTTTTGTCAGTTTAATGGTTATTTCAAAGCTCTACGATGGAAATGGTTTTTTGAGCTGTAATTGGATTCTTTCAACTGCAAATCTATATTTTGCTAAATTAAATGATAATTTCTGATTTACGGACGGACGTCCGAGGAAGACATGGCACGATCGAGTGAATCAAATACTTGAGTCGAGCAATGTCAGGAGTCAGAATAACGGAAGAGAATGTATGAAAGTGAATGAAGCAAGAAGTGAATGCCAAGATCGAGTTGTTTGGCGGTCTGTCCTATATGCCCACCCCTGCTGGGAAACAGCGTGATGGTTAGTTAGTTTATAAACAGTGAACGGGCAATAATAGGTAAATTAGGGCTGGGGTTTGCATTTTTAGACATTTTCAGTAGAAGTGAAAGATTTTAAAGTACCCACTGTACTGGCCACTAAGATTTATGTTTTTTTTTTTGGTTTATTTGTTTGTTTTTGCAATAAGAGCTAAGACGAGCCAAGAAGAGCCAAAAAGAAACAAGAAGAACCAAGAAGCAACAAGAAAAGTCGAGAATAGACAAGAAGAGGCGAGAAAAGGGAAGGCACAAGGTAAAAAAATGAACCCGATTAATTTCTTTTTTCCTGTCCATTCTAAATTCCAGGAATATTGGCTTATTAGGTTGCCATGTATACCGGTCGATTATATTCCAGCCTCTATCCCATCCTCACAGCACGTGTTTCAAGTTCTAATAAATCAGTGCCCCCTGGTGTACCGGTCGCACCGGAACAGGAGTGCTCCTGGCTGGGGTGGTACATTCATATCGTATCGTGAAACCATCGTTATAGTCTATAACACTAAAATTAGCCACACTTCTTTTCTCCTGATGTAATCACATGCGAATTAAGACTGGGGGTTGCATTTTTTCACATTTCCAGTGCAGGTAAAAGGAGATTTTATTTTGTATACAAGATTTTGTTCGTTAAGTATCTACTTTCTCGTTTAGTGTATTCTCTTACAGTCATGATTATCAATCTCTCCCAACCCTTCCGATATTTAGAATACTGTTTCAGTACGCACCCAGTTATTTGAGACGATTCTAAAACAGTACTTGACGCCCACCTCGCTATCCGCCAGCCATACCTCCAGTGGATGATACTGCCAGGATAAATCCTAAATACTCACCACGCCTCTTCCCTGTCGCAACTCCCGCAAACCGCCACCGCAACGGACAACCGCGATGGATGTAGGCACCGAACAGACAATATCTAGAGGTGTGATATACCGATCTGATTCCGGGTCAATGTAATCGATTATTTCTTCAAGAAAGAAATTTCATCATTTGAAAATGTTTTGATTAATTCACTCATTGATGAGGATCATGACACCCACTTCGATATCGCCTTTATGAACCAGGCTCTTACACTTCTGATGCTGCGCCGCACGGAAAGTCGCAGACGCCGGTGACACTTGATCAGTTCAACCAAATACCTTAAAAATTAAGTAATACGACCAGCTTTTGTCATTTTCCATACATTGAGATGGCAACATGCTACACCAGCGCTCTCTAGTGCCCTGGGTTCTACGAATTAGTTGTTTTCGTAAATTTTTATAAATTTTCTGTGAAATATATTCTCAATAAGTTATAGAAATTTAAAATTCATAAAATAAGTATTAGATAATATACATATGACTTACTACTTTTTGCTCATAAATGAATAAAATATTAAAGAATCTGTCAGGTTTGTACTAACAATTATATATATAATTGTGAGAAATTAGCTATAATTTCTTATTTTTATGATTACGATTTACGATCAAATTATAGAATCGATTCAAGTGGATTAACGCTCTGCTCAACAAAGGAGTAGTTATAGAAAGTCACAATAGAGTGAATATGTCAGCCAAGTAACAAACGTAATTTGGTTCGCGTTCTATTTTTCGCGATCCAATGGCGATTGAATGACAAAGATTTATTTTACCGTTTTTGAATATCACAAATATGTATTTGGTATGTTTAAAATAAAATTGAAGAAAACCTAACTTATGATACGCTATGTTTTGGCTTGTTTACTCGTTTTTCACGGAGTAAACGTCAAATGTGCGAAACTAATCTATTTTCGTGACATTAGCAAAAGTCAAGCTAACACCTTATTTTTCAACATGCTTTAGCACATACCTTTGTAAAATATAAAATTTTGGTTCATGTATTAGGGTAGTATATAAAACATAGATGTGTATTCATAATAAATACAACATTAACTCTTTTATGATAATTTGTGGAAAGTGGGCGGGAACTCTAGGATGATCGACGATAAAAGATGCTTGGAAACAGGCTTAAATAGCTTTGCTCAACAAAACACTTGGCTGATCGGTGCCTCAGATTGATCCGTCGAAAATTAGAAAAAACGGCCGACAGTGGTACATCTTGAAAGGGATACTCACTTTCATTGGCCTGTCTGAGCCTATGTATGTAGAAAACGACGGGTCTTATGTAAATTGTCGATCTGTTCTCTTTCAAGTCTTCATCGTTTTAGATCACACTTCTAGAGATTATCTGTTCAGTGGTGTCGGTAAATAAATAATTATTTCCCGCCAGTCCCGCCGTATAGTCGAGGTGTTAATTGATGTGTGGACGTATGCGGTATTCGGGACACGTGTTCGGTCGGGCTCGGCTACCGGGAATCCGGAGTGATAATGTGCCGGTTGCATGTCGCGTGTTTTTACACTTTCCCAGATTACAGGGGCAGGGCTGTAGGATATTTAAATTTGGTAGGTATTTCGATGAAAATTTGACGCGTATTGTATGATAGGTAAATAATTGACAGGTATCCCGCAGGGTAAAGATTGCCACGATGTTAGATAACCTCCTATAGTATAGGGTACCAGAAGAAGTATTGAAAGTCTGGTTAGTTGCCTTGTTTTGCGGTTAGATGTGAGGTCATTGGATTTCATTAATTTAAAAGTATTTTTTTGACATGATACACATACACACATCTTCTTCCCCTTGTCCTACTTGGGTCGGGGACTCATCGCATCGAAAAGGCGCCTCCAGGCATTCTTGTCCTGCGCTATGTCCGTCCATATTAGGTCCTCCCACCTCGCACAGCCTCTGGAGTTGCTTCTCCCACCTGTATCTGGGGCGGCCCACTGGACTCGAATTTTCGCGGAATTTGACTTTCCGGCATTCTTAAAACGTGCCCAAGCCTCCTAAGATACGACTTTTCTATGAAGAGTATCCGTAGTTCGATGTTTAGCTCCTCCTGGATCATTGAGCTTCTCATTCGATCCCATTTTGTGACTGCTGCAACTCCTCTCAAAAAAAATATTTCGGCGTGTTGGCCCCTGAAACGTGTTCGCTCGTTCAACATCCAGATCTAGTAGTGACCACAAGTAAGCGTGGGGCGATACGCTGATTTGTACGCTGCTAACTTTGTATCGATACTTGGCTCAGCTTTCCTTATCACTGAGCTGTAAAGAGAACGCAGCACATCGCTTGCTGCACCTATCCAACGGACAATTTCTCCTTGTTTCAATATATTTGGAGTGTCTGCGTTTTATCTGATGAAAATATTCAATCAATCGATATTTCAATGTTCCAAAACTAAAAATCCAAACAGAAAAACATTTATAATTTAAATGACGCCAGAGCTTACCGTTTGAGTATTTTTGTCTTAGCAGTTTTGTGCTTTAAGGTTAAAATGTAATATTCCTTTTGGAAATTATTTATTTCATGTAGGTACTTTTTCTTGGATTAGTGAGCTTGTCCCCTATAATTTACTATAAAACTTCACATATTTGTATCTAAACCAAACAATCAATAAATATATTGAAATTTGACTAGCTGAAATAAGCTATATGTATTAGATAATAGGGAAATATTATTTATGTACGATTTATTGTTGTCGTTTATATATATATATATTTTATTTTATATTTATTAAATTAATAAAAATAAAAATATCGGAACGTCCACATCGTGAAAATGTATTCATTTTTCCTATTTAATGTACCCAGGAATAGTTTTCAGATGAGATATATTATGTAGTGCACTTGTAAGTCTTTTTGAATCTGACCTTTTGGTGGATACATATGATGAATGATATGCTTAACTTTTTGTCATTCAGTTTCCATTTCATAGATGTCACATCATATCATTTTTCATACTTAGTCAATTAATCCTCTATTGTGCGACCACTTGTCATATGAAATAAGTACTTTTAGTATATTTTATCATTTGGCATCATTAATTACCCCAGATGAAAAGATGCGGAAAGATACAGATACGTAGTAGGTACGCCCCTGACAGCGTCTTTGTGATCAGGCAGTTATTCAGTTACGAGAAATAAACAACCGCCATACATTCAACATTTTGTTGGCTAAAGAATGTCCCCGAATTCCTGGGAAATCTATTGGTACGTCTATAGATGGGGGCGCACGACGTTTGGTTTGTGAGCAGTAAAATACCTTACATAAAAGTTTAGTTATAAAAAGATTTATTTTTCTTTGTTGCCTTTTCTCGTTTGTGCCAGCCTAAGGCTGGAAATAGTGCCGGGACATACGGACGATGCCACAGTGCCTAACCGACGTCGCCGGAGCAGTGTTGCCATCGTGACGGATTTCCCGTCATATCTAGCTGATTCGGATCCTCCGAAACGGGAGAATTTTGTGTCTAACGGGATTTACTGAATAACTGATTTTCTGGCGAAATCGAATAACATGGTTTATTGAAGAAAAAAACAAATTATTTCCTGGAATAACTGAGATAATGGGAAGTATTTAATTACATTTTTTTTATCGCACAATAAATGTTTATTTAGCCATTTGCAAGGACTCTTCTAACATAGGAAACTCGGGATATTATTTTGTTTATTGAACATCTATATTCTGGGTGTTTGTGTCGTTTTTCGTCGTTATTTGTTTTAGTTTCAGACTATGGTTTCAGAGTTGCAATAATAATTATTGTGCCAGTCGATACTGATGGAAACATGTCACACCTATTCTTTACCCCCAGAAGTAATAGATATGGTATGCTGAGACCAAGACCAACCATCTACGTCTACATTGCACTTTGATGATTGGTGATGCCATGCCGCTAAAATATATATAAGAGAAAAAGTCACAAAAAGGAGGGTGAAGATGCACCACAGTAGTAACCCGCTTTGTTTCAATATTCATTTTATAAGACTACACACATGTCCATCACTTCACGCGATCAGCGCCGCACTGAATGCTCTCATGTAATAGTAAGCACGTCGGTCGACCGACGATGTAGCGCTGACGAGCTGGACCGATAGTACCATATGTAATTAACCAAATATTATTATTGTTACTTTTACAGTTTATAATATGAAAATATTTGAGATACACATAAATATTTGGGTGTACGCTTTGATCAAAAAACATTTTTTTTTAAACATTTTGAAATTAGGTCAAACAAAGCCTTGAAAATGTTGGGGTTTATATTAAGAATATGTAGTCAATTTAATAATATTCACACCATAAGAAATTGTACATGTCATTAGTTAGGAGTCAAATAGAATACAATTCAACAGTGTGGGCACCAAGTTATGCTATTCATTCCCTCACAATAGAAAGAATTCAAAATAAATTCTTGATATTTATAAACTTCAGAATTACAAGGGAATGTGTAAATTATAATTTTCTTTTGTGTCACCTCAATTTAAAAAAATTATCAGAACGTGGAATAATTACTGACTTAACTTGTTTATACAAAATTATTAATTCAATTATTGACAGCCCTGAACTATTGTATATTATTTCTTTCCATGTACTACATACATCAACATCTAGACATTATTTACCTTATTATTGGGACAACTCCAATACTGTATCTAAGGAACTCCAGTCCATTTTTTTTGTCAATTGTGATGTTCCAACTTAAATACTAGTAAATATATATATTTTAAGGTTAGTTATCATAGTTAAAAATAATTTTCAATGTTTTAATTTTTCAAAGCCCACCAAAACGCTCCAAATCTATGGCCGGTCGGTTTTGATCAGTTTTGAGTTTAGGCTGTCAAATGTCAAAACAGGGATGAGCTTTACCGTACATAATTTTATATTATATTCGTAATAAACCATAACTAAACATAAGTGATAATTGGAAGAATAATAATAGTATTGGGCAATAACATTATCATAATTTCCGTATTGATAATTGGTTTCCTCATGAATACTCCAATCTATTTCACTAATAATTTTTTTTTTATTATATTGAAAATGAGTAGTCTGCAAGTATGTTGCCTGTTGTATGCTGATGATTCGGTGCTGATTGCTAATAGTATAGAAGATCTACAGTCCCTCGTATCTAGGATGAACGAAGTATGTATGAAGAATGAGCTAATGATGAATGTAAGTAAATCTAAAGTCATAGTGTTTGAAAGAGAGACTACGAAAACAGTGTGCAATATAGTTGTGAATGATGAATACTTGGAGCAGGTAGACGAGTTTGTGTATTTGGGAAGTATGTTTACGAGAGATGGAAAGACTGATATTGAAAGAAGGGTGAATGCAGGAAACTCCATTAACGAAGGAATGAACGCGGTTGGCGCAAACAAAAAGTTGTCCAAAGAAGCGAAGCTAGCAGTCCACAATTGAGTGCTGATACCAACTCTGATGTATGGCAGTGAGGCATGGAACTGGCAGAGGAAGGATGAAAGTAGAATGAATGCTGTAGAAATGAGATCTCTGAGACGAATGTGTGGTAAAACCATGTATGATCGTGTGAAAAATGTTGAGATTCGTAAAGAATGCAAGGCTGATGTAAGCGTAGTGAGCAAGATTAAGAAAGGGACGCTTAGATGGTTTGGGCATGTAGAGCGAATGAACGAAGAAAGGAGTGTAAGGAGAATATATGACGCGAATGTGAATGGAAGAAGAAGCCGGGGACGTCCAAGTAAGACGTGGCACGATCAAGTGAATCAAATTCTTGAGTCGGGCCATGTCAGAAGTCGGAATAACAGAAGTGAATGTATGAGACGTCGTATGAAAGTGAATGAAGCAAGAAGTGTATGCCAATATCGAGTTGTTTGGCGGTCCGTTCTCTCTGCCTACCCCTGCGGGGAAACGGCTTGATGGTTAGTTAGTTAGTTGAACAACAATTATATAGCTTAAAGTCACCGAAATTAAGTTAAAATATCGCCAAAAACTAATAAAATGCATATTAAAAATACAAAACAAAAGTGAAAAATACTTTTTTTTCATGCTAATCCAAAAACAGAATGCGCACGTGACGTCAGATGTTCGAAATGCAATGGTACCAACATAACAAGGTGTTTTGATGAGATGATTTTTTATGCACTTTTAAATAACGATTTATAAATTCTACGTATAATTATATATACTACTAGTTATATATTCAGAATCGGCGTTAGCTGATCTATATGAATACACATTTTTAAAGCCATTATATTTTTTCACTGGCGTTCCTTATTGTATACTTCCGTTCGCCGTATACAGTATTTAGGTAATAATTATAAAGATATTGTCGATATATATATATATAAAACATAGATAACAAAATATAAACATATCTTATTTAAATTTATTTCGGCATGTAGAACTAGTCTAATTGAATAAACTACCTAGCTCTGCTTTGAACCGATTAATTTGATATTATAGTTAATTGAGTACCTCAGTATCAAAAGGTACCTAACGACCATTTGCATTTTGTTCTGAACTTGAATGTAATTACGTTCACTGTGACAACTTATATGTGGAAAATATAACTTCTTTTCTTTTTAACTAATAGTTTATAAAATCTAAATTATATTTTCCAAATAGAAACTATCATGGCCAACGCAGTTGCTCTCAAATTTTAAAAACTACTTGAATGGTCGTTAGGCACCTTTATTGAGGTACTCGATTAGATAATTATTTTATCCTAACTTACTGGCTACGAATCTACTGATAAAAAATATTTTGTGATTTAATGTTGATCATTAAATTTATCATTGAAAAATCTCCATTAGATACTAACTTCTTCTTTGCTTCCGAATATTTATAATTTTTCCATGTCATTGTTTATATTATTGAGTGTAATTCAACCTACTTGGTCCCCTTTGTATAAAGTACACTCTAACAATACAGAACGGGTTCAACACAAATTTATATACAAAAGGTATACAAATTTCAACCTCAAAATTACAATAGAAAATATTAATTACCCAAGTCTGATGAATCAATTCCATCTGATTACTCTGTCTGATAGGAGAGTTATGTCACACTTAGTTGTATTATATAGAATCATTAACATCCTATTTGACAGCCCTACCATCATCGCCACTATTAAATTAAAAGTACCGACTAGGAACACAAGACAAACTGTAACATTTTTTTGCAACACTTACATAACCAACTATCAGTCTCATTCATTAATCAATAGAATGCATGATCTGGGCAACGGGTTTGAACGTGTTGTTGGTGTATTTGCTGACTCCATTTATACAGTAAAGCGTCTTCTATACCAGCACTTTGAGGAATCCTACAATACGTAGTATTGTTGCTTGATAATGTAGCATTAATGATTTGTGTTATAATATTTTTTTGGTTTTCTATTTTATGTCGCAAAGATTGTTCATTACTTTATGGTTTATCTCTATGTACTTGTAATTTTTGATAGCTCTTTATATTATGTTCTGAAACCCATGTAAAAGTCCAGATGGGCGTATTATCAAATAAATAAACAATTATACATATTATATATATATATTTTTATAATTTTCCTTTCTTTGTTACTTTTTTATTTGAATTTAAACGAACATTTCACCATTACCAAATAATACGTGCGTACTGCACTGATAAAAAAGGTTTAATTTCATAAAGCCTATAAATAAGTATTAATTTTAAATAATCTTACCAATAGGGAAATATAAGAAGTTTAATGTTATCCCAACCCAATATCAATAGTTTTCCTGCGATGACCAACACAGGTGTGATGCCACACCTGTCCAGCGGGATTATGACACTCACAATATTGGAATGTTGTCTGACGTGAGGTTTGGGGTATGAGGAATGATACAGGATCATTTAGAGAAGTAACTTCTTCTAGTCCCCGTATTTGTGCGCAATATAACGCACAATTACACAATATCGACATTCTTCACAATACCCTTCCAAAATATCGAATCGAAGTAACACGTACGACCACAAATTGATGCACGAGTATAAAATGTATCGAGAGCATCTCCTGTCCCGATCCTTTCTTATTCTTCCTCTCCCCCTTCCTCCTTATTTTGTTTTATCTTTATCTTGTTAGCTCCATAAATAAAACATCTGTATTTAACCGCTGTTAGCACAATAAACTTTTTTGGCTCACCTTTTGTTAAACTTATTTTGTATATATATATATATATATATACTTGTTTTAAAAGCTGTTTGTTTCTTACAAATAAATAAAATGGTTAGTCATTTCAAGGAGCGTTTCGATTCTGAATCAACTCCTCCGGAAATGACAATTAGGGAGAATTCCTACGAGAAAACAAGTTTTTTTTCTTTCTTTCTGTATTAGTAATTAACCAGATGACAGCATGATTGGGACCGCAAATATTTTTACAAAGTTTTTCCTTAAAATTTCATAGTAGGAGTCGCAATAATATTCAATTTATTCCTATATAAAATCCTGGGCGATTTATAGCTTTTTTAATCATCTAATTAATCTCTGGCCTCCATTTTAAAGAGGGCATATATTTATACAACGTCCGACAACTAAAATACAGCCATCCCAGTAAGACCCAAAACTGTCATTTTTTTCAAAGTTTCTTGGAAAAAATGGGATTAGGCCCACTTTCGCAAGATTGTCACGCGGCTCGAGAGTAATCGGTTGGCGATCCGTCTTCCTTCCCGAATAATTATATCGCCGCGAGATGTGGAATTCCTCTTGGTTGAAATAAATACATAAATAATGCATCTCGTCTCGACCTTAATGAGCTCGTTGAAAAAGTGCGGCGGGAGGATGGCGAAGGGGACAGCAGTGATGGATGGAGCGTCACCGAATCTGCTGAACAAGCCCGGAAGAATGTGACGCATACCTCCAGAGGTGACAGATGAGGAAATCGGTTCTGTATTAAACATAGACGGTGCCTTGATTGGGTTCCTCGTTCTCTGTTCCTTATTCCTTCCAGCTGGGTAGCCAGTTCTCAGTTCTTATCAGCTTATCGGTTTCAAATCTTTGAATCTTTAATTACCTGCTTGTATGGCTATTTTTGATAAATTCAAATCGCCGGGAGACACGCCAAACGCGTGTCCAATATTTGTGCACGGTTGACACTTGCCACATTACAGCGAGTATTTTATACTCGTACAACTTTTTATCCAGCTAAATGGTTTACTAACTTCTTTGTTACCTCCGCACTGCATCATGAATCTCTTAAAGACCCAAGTTCCATCCTTCCTTATCTAAAATATACCCTCCTCACAACATCCCTAAAGATGACATCCGCCCTGAGGGAAAAGGTTACCTAATTCTTAAATGCAGTCAATACGGCATCTTGTGTTTTCGGAAAACTCTAGACCGTCATTTGTATCCACCATCATATCATTTTCCACTGTATGCTGTAATGCCAATTTGGATCACACTGCATTGCACAATGCCGGGATGTATCCCGTAATAAAACCATTATTATTGTTTCGGCTGGTTATTATTTTGCAGGTCAAATACCTGGGACATATCTTTACAGAAGACATGAACGATATGGAAGATATGGAACGACAAAGAAGAGCCATTAATATACCTGCCGGAATGCTCTCAAGGCGGTTCTACCACTGTAGCGCCAACGTCAGGAAACTAATTTTTAATTTTACTGCACTGCCCTATACACGTCTGAGCTGTGGTCGCAATACTTGGCAGCGCAATGGGACAAGCTGAGGGTGTGCTACAACAACGCATACAGGCAACTCTGCAACTTCCAAGGTTTTGCAGTGCCTCAACGATGTTCCCTCAAGGGAGGGTCCACTCATTCATGTCACTTCTGGGCAGGACACGAAAGTCAACGACGCCATTGTCGTGGCTGCGTTCGAATGGCTCAGCTCTCCATTCAATGAGCGATGGATGCAGATGATTCGACTACTACCCTGAAAGACTATCCCTTAAATTAAAACAATCTAATTTATTCTACGTTATTATTAACTATTATGTTTTTCATTTGCTTTCTTTTATGTTGATGTAATTATTTTTATTATTATTTAACCTTTTTTATTATATTCATTTCCCTATTATATGTGTATGTATCATGTAATATGGCAGACTGGATTTGCACTATCCACCCAGTCCTGCTGGATTAAAACTTAAATAAATAAATAAGTTATCATAAAGCGAAGTAGGTTGAAAGCCGTCCTTACCACCAATATACTCGCTTTCGCATCTGGATTCCAACGATACCATCCACGAGCAGTATGAGCAGCCTTCCCACTATACGAGAGTAGAAAAATAAACTTGTGAATTCGGCCACACTCCTTGAAAGATTGGTCATATTTAAGTCAGAGCGGGGCGTCCTTTATTCGTCCTATCATTGTACAGAGCGGGAGTGCCTTTTGTTTTTCCCGCGATGACAGCGCCGCGTTTCCTCCGCACGGCGGAAATACGAACTTCCCCGGAAATGGAAAAAAATCTGTCAACCCCCGACGCGCTGTGACTTGTATAATATGAACGGAGTATAGTCCTAACGAATCTTTCAGACCTTCCCAAACACTTTCATGACGTAACAACAATGTTATTTATACGATAAACTATACGGAGTAACTGTAAGTAAATGGAATTTCAGCTTATGTCGTTATTTATCAAAATCGCAAATGTCAAAAATATATTTCACTATATAGGCTGAATTTAATAACGGTAATAATTTAAGCGTTTAAAGAAATGATATTGAAAGAACAGCTCTAGATGAATTGAAATGTCTTTGAGTTACTCTTTATGTATAGCATGATATGCATGTAAGTTCTTTCCAACGAGCCCCCTAAAGAACCTGCAATGAAGTAATTTTCGCAGAAACAAAGCACTTCTTTTTTCTGAACATATCAATAAATGCATTGACGGCAATTTCCAAGACATTTAAACCCCCTTAGAACTTTGTAAATTCGAACTGTCTGTTTTAAATTGTTTAAATAACCAATTTTATTTCTCCACGTAGCTCTAAATCCTTCTAGGCTGCCTGTGTATAATTATTATGTAAAATAAACTAACATTAAAAATACCTCTTATAAATTTTGCATACCTTTATAATAATATTCTATTATGTTTTTGGCGGTTGAAATTAAAATAACCCCCACCCCCACCCATTTAAAATAAATAAGAAGTTTATAAATAACGTATTTGGAAACGTCTATTATTATATTACCGATATAACCTTTAAAATCTTATAAATATATATATATATACTGGATATATGTACCCACTTAGATCGTAAAACAGTAGCAATAAAGTTTTGCTTAGTATTTGTGCTTTCAATATCTAGCTTGGGTCTCAAATACTAACCACCCACACAATTCTTGAGATATTTAATAGTCGGGGATCAAAACAGATCCATAGTGTCAATCGTATAGATCCATAAACAATTACATACTTTATTCTCAGAAATCAATGAAATACGAAATTCTATGAATTTATAACTCTGAACAGACGACGTTTCTGACGAACAATGGTGGATGTGCAAATGGTAATTTTGCATTAATTTTAGCTGTAGTAATTGAGATAATACATTTTTCCAGTGAAATAAATAGGGGATTATACAAAATATCAAAAAGAACACTATATTTATTTATCTCGAAAACATTAAAAATGTTAACGCGATACTCTAAACATGTAAAACAAAACATTAAATAGCTCTAATAAGAAGTTCTCATTTGCGCATCTGACATTGTTAATTAGGATCGTCTAGATTTTCCTAATCATAGATTTGAAAGAAAACTGGTGTCGCCAATTTACATACGACCTTTTGACTCCTAGGCCCCAGACAGTCCAAATAAATTTTTAAAATTTCGGTTTTTGAAAATGTTTGATCAATTTCAGCAGTTACGAAAAGTTGGGGTTGTTTTGAGCACACGGACACAATCACAACACGCTTATATCTCTCTATTGACCAGCTCAGAGGCACGGGGGCTCCATCGAAGTCAGAGTCAAGTTAGCCTCTCAGAAGCTTGGCGTACTGAACACTGTAAAGGGCTCGCAGATACTTTAATAGTACGCAACTGCTGACCCTGTACAAATCGTAAGTACGCTCCACTATTGAATTTGGCAGCCATCTCCGGTCTGGAGCCCCAAAATACCCGAAAAAAACCTTTGACTCTGTGCAGAAACGGACGGTCCGTTTGATACATTCCCCTATCTTAACAAACGGATTGAAATCTTTAGAGCACAGACATCAAGTGGGAATGCTGTCCTTGTTCTACCGACATGTCAATGGAAGATGATCTGTTGAACTGGCGTCATTGATCCCTTCGGCATCGGTGTTTAGTCGGGAAACACGCCAAATGCGCGCCCAACATTTGTACACGGTTGACATTTCTCACACGAAAACGGGTCGTTCCTTCGAATCGTTCTCGAGTTTAACTACTCGGTTGTGAAACGATTTGCCAGCCTTTGTATTTCCTCTCTTTTACAACATAGATCTCTTCAAGACCCATGTTCACTCCTTCCTCTACACAGCATCATCAAAGAGGACATAGGCCCGAGGAAAAAATATTTTTATCGGGGGCTCCTGTCTTAGCAATAATTTTCCGGATAATTTTTAGCTCAGTGCCTACAAGTTTCGGTAGCGCTGTATTCCTGCAAAGGGTTGTCTGTTTAACGCGTCGTTAGGTAAGAAAAAAATGGACTTTGAAATAATGTCTTTCGTCAAGTTGTATGGCCGTCGGGTGAGTGCTTTCCGACATCAATACATACACATCCTATTATTTATCATATCTCCGTTGTTATTGACAACGATACAAAAGATTGGTCTTTATGGGATTTAGACGAACGGAAATAAGAACTAATTCTCATGTTATAAACAAACTTATTCACTAACTATCACTCCATGTCGTCACAGGACTAAGAGAGGATGATACGCCACACATTTTTGTATCTTGACGTATATTTCCATCATCCAATACTTCGCACTCTCACAACTACGCTAGATTTGACAAACTGGGATAATGGACTCACGATGTATTTTTAGAAACACTTATATTGTAATTATTAATTTAGAAAAAATATTTATTTTTTATTATTGTGTCGGCAAGAATTCAAGGCTGATGTAAGCGTAATGAGAAATAATAATAATAATAATTGGATGGTTTGCATAGCGCCGTTTTTGTGAAAAATCACCTCAAGGGCTGTGTACAAATATTACTTCATGTTATCTATCTAATTACGTGCAAACAGATACAGAAAAACATACTCATCTGGCAGGTCGCTTCAGATGAACATGGTTTTATTAGACAATTTAAGCTTAGAGAAGATATGATTTTTACAATTGCTATTTTATGCTCCTTTTCTATTGATGTTACATTTATTAGAAGATTGGTGGCATAAGAAGAGTGGGTATTTATTTGAAATATTTATAATTTTTAGGACTGAAGAATATTTGTAAAATAACCATCCAAGGGAATGTATGAATGTGAATGAAGCAAGAAGTGTACGCCAAGATCGAGTATTTTGGCGTTCCGTCCTCTCTATATACCCCTACGGGGAAACGGCGTAATGTTAATTAGTTAGGTTTGTGTTAGCTGTTTCGGTGTTCAAAGCCGTTTTCAAACCGTAGGTAGGCCACTCTGAGATCCCAACTTATATTGTTTTATCTTCCCTACCCAATTTTAATTTATGGTGTTGATTTATTAATATTTTCGCTCAAACACTGCTTTGAATGCCGAAACAGCTGTCGGAATAATATAACAATCCAGAACTTAATAATTACATTATTAAATTTAATTTAATTCATGTAATTTCTTCAAAAGATTGGTATTCACTTCGTGTCGTCATTATTAATAAATTAATTAAAAATTACTTAGTAATCATCACTTTATTAATATATACTTATCAACATGTTTCCAAAGCGATGCTTTCCTCATCAGTATTCTATATATGCCTGATGAGGAAAGCATCGCTTTCGGAACATGTTGATATGTATATAATTAATAAAGTGGTGAATCCAAAGTAATTTTTAATTCGTTTATTAATTTATTGAATTTAAAAAAAAAATTTTGGAGTTCTACGAATTAAAGATAATAGCAATTAATATTTTCTATTGTTGTTTGAATTCTGCTAAACTGCCACGGTGCCCAGTTATTTTGAGCTGTAAACACAAAAACTTTTTTATACATCATTTCAAATTGTAATACCTACATATAATGAACAATATAGAACGGGTTCAGCACAAATTTCTTAGGTATATAAATTTTAAACTCAAAATTACAATTGAAAATATTAATTATGTAAGTTTGATTAATCGATTGAATCTGATTACGCTGTCTGACAGGAGAGTTGTGTCAGACCTAGTTGTATAGTATAGAATCATTAACAACCTAATTGGCCGCCGTGCCATTCTTGCCACTATTAAATTAACCTTCCAGCGGGCGCACTGTCGTAAAATTTACGACAAATGCGCCTTATCGCTTCCCCCTCTCTTTCCTCTTAGTCACAAGCGTCGAGCTTCGAGCTATTCGAGGGTCAGTGTCTCTCTAAACTACAGACGCACCGGATCTGCTTAGAAGTTTTTGTTATTCATATTGATATTTGGAAATTTTGCGACACGCGCCTTAAAGTGTAAGTATATTAAATAAAGTACTTTTTTTCTATTTATTTCTCATTTATATCGTTTATTTTTATACAGAACGGGTCGTGTGAAAGTTCCCGCGCTCCTCATCACGAGCTCTCGAAATGTTGTGACTAAACGGGAGCGCTAAGGTGAAATGGTAAATAGATACCCGTCGCTCAGTATTTACGAAGCCCTACCAGACGTTAACCCCGGTCCTCATTTCCCCTCGCCTAGTAAGGCCCTGGGTGTCTTTGATTGGTCAGCGCTCAGGCCTAATAACCTTACAGCAATTCCCTAACATTTATATAAAGAAAACACCATTTACATTGCGAAAACTTGATGACGGAAAATTTACGACAAGCGCTCGCTTAAGGGAAAGTATTCAGCGCGCCCGTTGGAAGGTTAAATATACCGACGAGGAACACGAGACAAACTGAATTAAATTAAATGAATATAAAATTCTTTGTCAAGACGAATAATAATATTTTTATACATGTTGAAGACGGAAAACTATAAAAGCTACCATTGTCCTTTCTGCTACGGTCGGTTTTATTTCATGTAGCTAATGTTACCAACGCGTTCCCCAGATAAAAATGTCAAAAATTAACAACAAATTTGTTTTTTTTTTGTTATCGCACTTCTTCCGATTGTGACCATTGTAAGGCATACAGAAAGTCCAGGAATGAAAGATATGTTTGAAATAGTGTCGTGCAGTCCACAAAGGCTGAAAAGTAGTGCCTTCCATAAGAAAAAAGAACCATACAAAGATAATAGGAAAAAAACTGTGACAATTTCTAATCAAAATGATCAGAATTTTGAAAATCACAATCGTTCTACATTGATAAATTGTTTCTAATTGAAAAAACTATCCCTTTTAGTTGCAATCTCTGCCTTATTATTTTGACTAGGTCAGTCTATTTTTTCGCCGGCTCCTGCTTTCACTAAAGGCTGTGAAAATAGTAAGATTGACCCTTTTCGTAAATACAGTTTATTTTTATATTTTTTTTAATTTACAAAACCCCCTCTAGGTTAAAGGTATGAAATATAAAATATAAAATAGCTTTTTTATGGTACCGCCGTATGCAGAGGAAAAAATATTTTTCAAATTTTTTGACCTATTGCTTCGAATTGACAATTTATGAACGTATTTTTCAACTCATCCCTTTTCTTTAGATTGATCAATCAATTGTGTAAATATTCCGTACTATAATAATAATAACAAAGCATTTACGAGTATGTAGCGCAGTTTTGTGTTACTACTGAGTAAGTACTACTACTCAATTCGCCGTAGAGTTTTAATTACGTGCATATTCGTATATATTGTCTTTTAAATTAAGGTTTTGAATACTTGCGGCATCCGTTGAAAAATTGCGCACATCCTGCCTTGGGTCATAGAGCGCAATGCACGTCGCTGGTTTGTTGGAAAGTAAAAAATCTCATTATTTATTTAATATTATGTTTTTTATCTCTCTTTTCTTCACCTCTCCACGTTCCCTCCTAATAATGTCGTTAAGTCTCTCCCCATCTCTTGATTTAGCTCCCCTCCAATTTTGATTGAACGATTGCAAAAAAAAACACAATTCCATTGCAATCAAAGGAGCGAAGCCATGCGATGCTTTGATTGATGGCGTCGAGGACCGGCCCAATCAGCCGCCCAAACTGCGTTGGTGGCACCCAAATCAAGGTGGCAAGACACTTCTTTTAAGTAGAAAATAAGACATTGTAAAAGATAAATTCAGAATTTTTAAAAATATTAAATTATTATTTAAACATTGATATGTTTGGTAATTCACTTCCCGGATCGTTGTGGTTTACGCATTTTCTGGCTGGCAGATTCTCTATTCTCGTCAGTATCGCCCTGGTGAAAGTCTACCATTAAGAATTGAAAGGTTGCTTAAAATGACGCTAAATTAGCTGTGTGTACTGGACTGATGTGGTTCTAGACACCTGCGTGCACAAAAACTGTAAATATAGGGCGCTGGTTCCAAATACATTCAATATCTTCTGAGGATGCCTTATAGTAGTGCCATTGTTCTGGTCTCTCGCACCCAGTGCTACAGTGAGAGCGCTGTATGAGGTTGTTCTCTGCCTGATCCTGGTCCTGGCGAGCCCGAGCAGGGCCAGCTACTCCTGACTAGGTAGGTCCCAGGATCCCTCAGGCAGAGTTCAGAGGCTTGGCGAGGCAGCAGATGTGGAAGGTTTCAGGGAAGGCGAAGGCAAGATAAGTAAAAGACTTGTTCGGCTCTTGAATGACAACTGACTCTTCGTACTAGTTGTTTCTCTATTTATTTAAAAAATATTCAACATCTGTTCCACGTTTAGGGGTAATTATTATTAATGGGGGCAATTATTTTCAGGAAAGAAATGCCCGCAAAGATGATCAGCAAAACTATAACACAGATGAATCCATTAAAACAAATTGTAAATCTCGAATTTGTACAGTAATAGTATCCTTTATCAAGGATACATCATCTTACGAATATTAAGAAACTCGTAAAAAAATGGAAAATAAATTACTCGATTAATGCGAACCTCTCATGTGAACAGTAATATTATTTTAGGAATGCACAGAGACCTATAAAAATATGAAAACAAAACCATAAAGCATAGGAATTGATTAAACCAATGCGAATCCACATGTGCACAGTGATAAGACTTCTTATCACGGCTGGATAATCGTCTCATCTCATCTTATTAACAACTTTAAATTTGGAATGAATATGCGTCTGATACACTGTGATTGGTAACCAGATTAGAATAAATATCCTCATTATATGGTATATCATTGAAACCCTTGTACGACTCTCGTTCTCGCATGATTATTTAGCGTTTACCGGCTTATTTTTACATGTTCGTAGTATTCATTCTTTATATCAATAAAGTATAAGCGCTTTTCTCTAAAGTGCATTTGCCCAGTGAACTCTCATAAAAAAAGGTAAGAAGATAATAAAACAAAAATTAATTATAATTTTATCAGTCTAAACGGCGCGCTATTCAAATTCCGTGCTGAAAAAGTCACCAGTCCGTATTAATACCGCCCGAGAGCCGATCTAAAATGAATCATAAATTGACCAAAATGGTCAGTGGCTGAGTTGGCATCCCGTCTGGGTCTCACCCAGGCGTCGTGAGTTCAGTTCCTCGGCTGGCTAAGTCCTCCATCACAGCACAAGCAACATATTCCTCTTACTGTGATGGTAGTAGAAGATTTTTAAATATTGGTAGATATTCGTAATCTGGGAATGTTTGTCATTCTTTAATTGATTTTTTTTTTAAATCCTATACTTGCGATATGAATTCAGCACCTATGAATGTTTCTGTTCTAAGAAATAGTTCATTTCAAAACTTAATCCTGGCGCTTCGGTGGCAAACCGCGAAAGCTTGCAAACCTTGGGAGTTGGTTAGCCACACGGGTGCGCAGCGACTATGGGATTTGTTAATAACGAAAATGTGCAAATCAATAGTTATTTTTCTGTGACTATCGTTTAAGTTGAAATTGGTTAATTACTACTTAAAATGTTACTTTTTATATGAAAAACCATCAGTTTCTTGTTTAAATTGTGATTGTCTATATTATATTCATTAGCCACAGAAGCTTTAATGGATCGTCAATCGTATCTTGTTGCTGGTCGTTAATCTCCGGTGCAGTGTTGTGATGAAATTCCTTGAGATGTAGTGAAAAATGTCTATAAATAAAAATGAATGTTTGTCTGTCTGTCCTCGATTTTCTCGAAAATTACTTCACCGGTTTCGCTGAAAATAGCACAGTTTGTACTTATTAGTGACGGTTTGAATGAAATCCAATATGTAAAACTGTTGCTATAACGTTTTTAAATTAGTATGAAAATCATTGAACCCGCCATTGAGTTTTGCCTATAGATATACCACTCTGGTTTGCCACAGAAAAAGGTTTGTTTGGGTAGAATATTTTCAAAATGAAAAACACAAGTAGGTATCTTTAACTTTATTATTTTGAAAAAAATAAATGTTTGGAATGAAATAAAATTTTCAAATGTATGTTTCTTTGTGTATAGATAGTTACTTTCACTGCCAAGTCAATTATGGCAGCCAATTGACAAGCAAGAATTGACAACTTCATGACTTTATTCCAAAAAAAAACCCGAGCAAGGTCGGGTACACATCAGCTAATATGTAATTTTATATTTGATTTTTTTCTCTTTTTTTAATCTCCCAATGAGATGCTGTAAGAAGCATTCTACATATTTATATTTTTCTTAAACGTATTTGTTCTTCTTTTTCAGGTGAGTCCCCTTGCTGTTAACAATCATCAATGGTTTAAACATCTTTAAATCACGGTGATAATTTATCGATCGTCGGTAAGTAAACCAATCGTTAAAAAACTGAAGGGCGCTTCATGTGGCTACAATGACACCCACTTTTCCATATAGAAGAAGATGACCCTAAGGTCAGAAGTATGGATAGAATGAACCGCACAATCTGAAACATGTTTCCAACACAATAACTGTCCGTATTCGCTGTGACTTGGCATCCCCAATTTGGGGAACGTGAATGGGGTATAGAATTATTTTTTTATGTGATTCCACACTAGAATTTCAACTGCTCTCAACCGTCTGGAGTCAGTAAGACTATTGCATCCCTATTTGGGGTAAGTTGTGAGGCTGAGGGTATTGGGGGGAAGAAGAAAGTGGGAAGTACCTGGCTCTTAAGATCTGGTCACCAAACACGGCTAAAACCATTCAACAGCGATTCGATTCTGATTGGTAGTTTTTCACCAGGGCGGTACTGACAGTATCTACCACTCTGGAACATGCCGCAAATATACTACATATTACTTGTGAAATAACAGAATTTAGTCAAACAAAATTAACTTGCGCACGTCGGGATTTGAAGCCGCGACCTCCTTTTTCGTGGCCAAGGATCGTAACCACTTAACCACGGAGACCGCCAAAGAAATGTTTGGGAAGGAAGTTTTACCTGACTATTCACATCTAGTCACTAAACGTGTCTAAACCCATTTCAAGTAACGTTTTGGTTCTGATCGGTGACCTTTCTCCGGAGCGATTCTAAAAATATCTACCAATGCAACGTCCGAAAAATCTTTAACACACGTTCCGTTCATTGTTCATTATTTTCATTTCTGGCCGTATACAGATACGTATTTTCTTATACTATAAAAGAAAATACTACCGAAGCGTTTTTTTGTGCGGATAGTACGCCTTAGAACATCTGACACATTCCCCCGATAAGATTTAGAAAAGGTCCTGACTTGGGTTCGCCGTTCCGCCTTATTTCCTTTAATCCTAATTAGCGCCATAGCACACCTCACAGTAGTTGGTTGGTTGGCTGGTTAGTGGTTGTCTCCCAGTCTCGGTGTCCTTAATGTCTCCTTCCGGGACGGGGACGAGGATGGGCTGTACAAATTGCCGCCATAAGTCACCCGCGCTTTTTCATCCTCAACTAGGTACTACTTTTCTCCGCTAAAACTACCCGACTTGTAGTAGCGACCTAACAACTATCACCAACACACACTTGTGTTGGGAAAAAGAAAATAGAGGCTATGTTGCTTTGGCCACCGTTTAGACCCAACAATACCCTCCGAGCGGAAACTGAGCGTTGTTTGAAAAGGAGATATGATTATACGGAATAGAGAGGGAACGCGCTAATATAAATATGGCTTGGGACGTAAGGGATCGTTTCAAAAATATTTAATAAAATACGACATATTTATAATAGAGCAAACATCTCAAGACTTAATTAAGTAGCATTTAGAGAAACGCTGTTTATTTTTTCATATCTATTAAAGAACAGTTTATCTTAAAAAAATAACATATTTTTATGTGCATAATAACTTTATGTTTTCAAAGGAAGTTAGTAATATGTACTCGAAATTCTGAATGCGGAGGCTCAAGTTAAATAAATATGTCCTACGTTTTGGATACTTATTCTGTCATAACGACCTCTGAGACCGAGAGGGATCTTTGGATACGATTCCAGAGGTCGCTAGTTCGAGGCCATACGTGTGCAAATAAATTTATTTTCTACCTTTATCTTTTTCTATTCTGTGATTTGGTTTCATGTTTAATTTTGAGAGTTTTCAATATTATCTTCAATAATTAAAAAAAAAATTACAATCGGGTTTATAAGCTTCAATAAGTTATTGCAAAAAAATTGAATTTTATTTTCGGTCGAACGTAGAAATATCTCCGGGCCACGGAAAGGCTTACTTAGAAACGGTTTAGCGTCGCAATGTGGCCTCAACACAGTTTGAACATGGCATTGAACGTCGACACAGCTGTCACAATTATACAAACTTAAATCCTCGCAGAACTGAATAATAACATTATTAAATATCAGATAATCTAACTCAGGGTTCGAGCAAATCTCTAAAATGCATTTGCTAATAGTTAATAATCTTTGAGTCGGGCCATGTCAGAAGTCGGAATAACAGAAGAGAATGTATGTGGCATGGTATGAAAGTGAATAAAGCAAGAAGTGTATACCAAGATCGAGTTGTTTGGCGGTCCGTCCTCTCTGCCCACCCCTGCGGAGAAACGGCGTGATGCTTAGTTAGTTAGTTAGCCAGTTAATAATTTATCATTCGGATTTGACTGATGGCATGAATACATTGTCTCAATAAAAATCTTAAATAGGGCGCCATGTCACAATATAAGTAACAATTAATTAAAACTCAAATGAGGGTAAACCAGAAAACTGACTACATGCTAGTCCCTTGTCTGGATTCCAATGGCCGCCGTTGAATTCGTTGCTGTCCGTTTCCTTGAACGCTCCTCTTTGTGACGCTGTCAACCAAAGACTACACCGGTCAACTGCAGGGGAATTGCTCTAGGCCGTAGGGATGTTGTCGCATCATACGAAGGTGTCGAATATCATAGAGCAGGCCGGGGTAAGTATTTGATTATTTTTTCAAGATCAGGAAAGAATTTATTATGCATTGAATATTTGAAAATTGCCATTTTATTATCATCTTTCACTGATAGTTGTGGCCAACTGGAATCATTGTTAATACCCTGTAAACGTTTCTATAATTATAAAAATATGGTTAAAAAGCTACCATCAATAGTTTTCGACATATTTCCAACAAAATATTACAATTTTCTTAATTGTTTTCACCTTCTGTACAATAAGGAACTTCAGTGAAAAATTTAATGACTTTAAAAATATGTATTCATATAGATCAGCAAACGCCGATTCTGAATATATAACTTTTATTATATATAATTTTACGTAAAATTTATAAATCGGTTTTCAAAGTGAATAAAAAATCATCTCTCCAAAACACCTTATTATGTTGGTACCATTGCATTTGGAACATCTGACGTCACGTGTGTATTCTGTTTTTAGATTAGTATGGACATTTTGATTTTTCACTTTCGTTATGTATTTTTTTAGTTTTGGTGAAATTTAAACTTAATTTGGGTGACTAAGCTCTATAATTGTTGTTTAATATAAAAAAATTAATGCTCAATGCTATTATTATTCTTTGAGTTAAAGTTTCTAAAAGGTATATAGTTTTATTACTTATGTTTAGTTATGGTTTTCTATGAATAGAATACAAAATTATGTACGGTAAAGCTCATGCTTGTTTTGACATTTGACATTCTGATCTCAAAACCGACCGGCCACAGATTTAGAGCGTTTTGGCGGGCTTTGAAAAATTGATACTTTTGAAATTATTTTAACAATGAAAACTACCTATAAAAAAAAAAACTAAATATACTGGTATTTAAGTTTGAACGACATTATTGATTAAAAAAATAGACGAGTTCCTTATTGAACTGCTAGTAAAAATGTTTAACATTATTTTCAAACATCTCGTTTTGCGGTTCGATGAGTTATTTTATCCTCGGTTTGTATTACCAACACGAAGAAAAATTCTTACATCTGTCGATTTCTTCAATCCTGGCATTTCGTTTGTTTTTCTTTTAGTTCGGCACGTGGTATTGGCACGTGTCAAACAGTGCCTCGAAACATCTATATGGTTTATAAGCTTCCTCCTCCGCCCCGGCCGCGGAAAGATACATTTGGATGCTGAGAGCTTTAAATTAATCTTGACAATCCCGGATTCGTCTCTGGGGCTTTCCGGATACAGGCGCACTTTAAAAGCATTCAATAAATGAAATGTCCGTCAGAGAGAAGAAAAATTACGTGGGCAAAAAAATATAAAGCTAAGAATGCGTACTTCTTATATTCAAATCATTTTTAAAAAGCAGATTGTCATAATGATACTGTTTGGTACTTGCTAAAGCATTAACGTTGTTTGCGCAGTACCTGGTGTAAATTTTGGTATTATTGAAATATCCCTTTTATGAGCGACAAATACTAGTCGGGTCATTTTGATTGTCAGAATAACAGAAAAATATGCATGAATGTTAATGAAGTAAGGAGCGTGTGCCCAGTCAGAATTATGTGGAAGTCCATCCTCGCTGCTTACCTCTCCGGGGAAACGCCACGATGATTAAGTAGTTTTTTTTTTAATTTTGTCGTACCTACGCATAGTAACTGCAGCAGATATTGATTGGTTTCATAAAAAAACTATAGATACAACGGATATCCGATTACTTTTCGACTAGATGCCGAATAGTGACCTAATATCCGGCCGATATTACATTTACTGGAAGATCGGTGGCACTAGAAGAGTCGGTATTTATGTGAAATATTTATAATTTTTAATACTTGAGTATATTTATAAAATGACTTTAAAAAGTTGAAAGTCGATAGTTGAAAGGTAAACAAAACAGGTAAAGCAAATCTTTTTTTTTTTTTTAACAATTATTACAAACCATGACCGGTTAGGTACTTAGTACTTAAAATTTACTAATGGTTAATTATGGTGAATAAAGTCAAGCTTTTCAGCGTTTAGATGTAATAAGCGATTACGTGTACTTTCATATACGTACCTGTGTATTCTCATCTTAAGAAAAGAGTCTCTCGCTGTGCACCCTGCTGCAAGGAGATGATAGGTTTATCGTCGCAAACATTGCCAAAATTGTGTACTGGTTAAAGTTACCTGCCCACGAGTCGCATGCAGTCCATAAAGGTTGAAAAGCTGCGCCTACCCTATGAAAGACAACAAGCAATAATTCAATTTTTAATTATTAATTATTTTTATTGAGATTTAAAAAACTCCTTTTTATATTTAATCATTGTAGAAAACAATATTCACATAACCTAAATGAAATATGAAAACGGAAAAAAATCACAGAAAATAAAAAGATTTCAGTCACATCTACCGGGACATGGAGAATAATATTCGCAAATCTTGAATTTGAAATATGATATCGATGAAGATGGCATAAATTGAACTGGTCTCATTAGCAAAGTTGGTTAAGCGGTTGCCCCGGATAGGCATAGGATCTGGGTTCGTGTCCCAGATGCGACTGAAATCTTTATATTTTCATTTTTTCCGTTTTCATATTTCATTTTTAGGTTATGTTAATATGGTTTTCAATGATTAAACAAGCAATAAAGCTGCATAAAAATATTAAAATAGTCTACAAATTTCTAATACACAATTATTCATATCCGAACTTGAAAAACTACGCAGAGCCTTACTTTGGTCATAGAGCAATTCACGCCACTGCTAACCACCGTGCCTAATATGGTTCAGTTAACCTTGAATGTATCATTTCTTGAACGCACAATTCAAGCCTAGTACTGGCCGGATATCCGGCTATCCGGTATCTGACCGATTCACTATCCGTTACATCTCTAAAAGAAAACTTTTCGTTATCTTTTTCCTCACAGCGGTTTACCGAATTAAATAACACACGGTAATTATTAAAATATTTCGTTTCATGGAAAAATGCATGGTACGCCTTGTAGGGCACATTTTAGTTCAGTTAAAAAATATGTTTAAAAAATTAATCAAAAATTACGTTATTCGTGTACCTACTAGAGTAACTTTTCTGATAAAAATCCAATTTTCTCCATACTAATTAACAATTCTTCATAGTTAATATTATGAATAATTAATATTAACATTATTTGCCTACCTTCAGCCCTATACTACAAAGAATAACATAATTGTTCAATGTGATTTGTTTTTTCCGTCGAGATTCTTCAGTCTTCGTAATATTGTCATTTGCAGTTTTAACAAATTGATTGGGTGTACTTTAATGAAAATAATAACTCAAATGCAATTCGTTCTATGGTTTATAAATTGATGCACTTTTATATAAAACTAGCTGATATGTACCCGGCCTTGCTTGGGATTTTTTTTATTTTTTAATAAAGTTATGATATTGTGAATTCTTGCTCTCTTTTGGTGCCATAATTGATTTGACCTCGAAAGTAATGCCCTGTGACGACTATTACTATCTCTAAACAAAGAAACATTCTTTTGAAAATTTTATTTCATTCCAAACATTTATTTCTTAAACCATATCTAAATAATAAAGTTCTTAACTACGTACCTACTTGCGTTTTCCATTTTGAAAATATTCTCCCCAAACAAACCTTCTTCCTTTGAATATTTAATCTCTGGCTAACCAGAGTGGTATATCTATGTACTAACCTCAATACAACATGGCGGATTCAATGTTTTTCATACTTATTTTAAAACGTTATAGCAATAGTTTTACATATTGGATTTCATTCAAACTATTCTCTAAACCTTCCCCCCGTCACTAATAAGAAAAACTGTGCTATTTTTAAATCAGTCTAGTAATTTTCGAGAAAATCGAGGACAGACAGACGGACAAACATTCATTTTTATGTGTATTTAAAGGTGAAATACAATTTTCTACTCATTCAAGGATTTTATATTTTTTTAAGTTCATTCCAATCTTGGCTAAAATCTTACCACATCGCACTGCTTCCCGCTACACACTATCGGGTTTATCTCCTTGTTTGTGGGGTGGTTATAAAGGGGTGGGGGGAGGTGGGAGGGTGGTTTCAGGTGGGGGGGGCACTTCGAGCAGGTACCTCCCGAAGGGGGCTTAGGATAGGAGTCTTGTCGGGATGAACACCGCAATGTGAGGGGAATGCCGCTCACGTGGGTAATTGATTTTTCAGATTTCAACGAGAGGAGGATCTGTTGGTATTACTTGTTTAGAATGTAGACAAATGAGAGATTGTCTATACATGTTTAATTTTGTGTTCTTTTCTTCTTGTTTGTTGTGCACATAAATCTCGATGTTTGATTCGAAATTCGTCTCAAAATGTACGGTAACTAAACAATGTCTTCGTAATACAGAGTTGTTTCTTGTTTTAGATTATTAAAAATATTTCTTGTCCCCAATTCTTAGTTTGAAATGTTTTTTAACATTTAAAACTAGATAAATATTATATTGAACCTATCCAAGCCATTCAAAATTATATTTTAATGTTTATTCGCAGTTTAAAATATGATATTTTGGCTATGTTATGTTAATTTTGCTAAATCACAGCTAAAAATAATAATAATAATGTTTTAATAATGGGATTTATAAAAATGGAGGATAATATTAACAAGTCTTGAACTTGAAGTATGATATCGGTGTAAATGGCGTAAATTGAACTGGTCTCATTAGCTTAGTTGGTTAAGCGGTTACCCCGGATAGGTAGAGGTCCTGGGTTCGAGTCCCAGATGCGACTGATATCTTTTTTATTTCTGTTGTTTTTTCGGTTTTGTGGTTCATTTTGGATGTGTTAATATTATCTTCTTCGATGATTAAATATTACAATGAGGTTTACAAACTTCAATAAGTTAAAAAAATAAATTGAATAATAATGTCTTTATTTCAGCAGAACTAAGCGGTGAGTGCAATACTATCTCTGCCATATAAAAAGAATACATTTAAAAATAATAAAAAAATTACATTTTTTAGAAATAGAATATTTAAAAAAAAAAGTAATAAAAATAAAATAAAATAAAAATAACATATTTAGCACTTATGCTACAGTGGCCCGAGGGAAATTATTCATCTACGATATAGGGGCGCGCCCTGCCACTGGGGGACGGCCTGGACAAGAGTGTTTTCCGATCTCCGGTAGCGCTGACTCGTCCCGGCTACTCTGTAGCGTATCAAAGCAGTGAACCAATGCATCCTGCGAACATCTGCGAGGCGCTGCATCGCCAAGGGAGGCCGAACAGCGCCCTGTAAGCGTGGTTATATTGTACTCGGAGTGTCCCCATGACGCCTTATGTATATCTTGTCCATGTAAAAGATTAAACATCTCGGCGTAAGCAGATTATGGGAGTTTTAGTAATAATACAATATGTATGTATTATTGTTTAATTCGGAGATGCACAACCTTTTTAACCTAATAGCAAATTAATCAATTTTCAAAATGTTCGCGTGCCGCAGGGGGTCGGATACCTACAGCTTAACATGGTTACTTTTGTAGTCGATGGCGTCACCAGTGTAGTTTTTAAAAATGTGAATGAAGTACAAACCTTTCAACTGTTTGGAGCCAGTAGGTATATACTTATTGTAAACCAAATAATATACAAGGTACCTACCAAAAATATTGCGTTTTATAAATCTTACGATGCCATGAAAAAAATTAGTCATAAAATACATTTTAAAACTGTGGTTAGACCACATTGCTACGACTTCCCACCCAATTTTAATTTGAACGGCGTTTAAAATGATTTATTATTGATAAAACCGATTTAGTTACAAAATAATTAAATATTCTCTATTCCGTGAGGTGGGTACTTACATTTATGATGTGTTTTTCCCGTATTAAATGACAATATTTTCATAATTGGTTTGTAATGATTGAATGCTATTGACTTATTATATGTTTTTTTTGCTTGTGTCGTGTGAACGTACTGAGTAGTGGGGAATAAATAATTTTCCTTTCTTGTTAATTAATTAATTAATATTTTATTGGGATTAATAACATAATAATAACATTATTAAATTAGATTTTCATAAAAGAATTAAAAGTGCAGTTCTACAAGTTAAACACAAAAACAATTAATAAATACATGCTGTTTACTTTTTTTTGTTTATTCAAATGGGTCGCATTAAAAAGCTTGCGGGTCGCCGAAACGGACTCGCGGGTCGCGGGTTGTGCATCACTGGCTTACTTGCACCTAATAATAGATATATAGTGCATTTTTTAAAAATTAATTATAATTATAATTCAAATTGCAAATAGATTTTACTGTGTAATGAAGTTCTATGGTCTTGCTTTCCGGTAAGACGAATTTTATTGGATCGTTTTTAAGTAATTCCAAGCTTAGGACCCGATACTCCGAAAACGCAATAGGGTGAACTGAATAGACTATACTTTGGTTCCTTTAACCTTTCGATTGGCTGATTGGCTACTCACAACGGCGCTTAAAAATATGTAGATATTTTTCGATTAAATATTCATACGAAGCGATACCATATATTATCATTATGATTCACAGGATATAGATTAAGGATCACTTCCTTGGACATGCAGAAATGTACAACTCAAAGAAAGACCCGTTAGTTTTCATGCGAGTACTCGCTGAATCAGTTGTTACGTCACTCATTCAAAAATTTGTTGTAAAAAATTTAATATTGGTTGTCGGATTACCGGGAATTAACAAAAAAAAATGAGTAAATTATGAAATATGTATTCTTAAATAAAGACAGGATTCTTTAAAATATGTATATTTACCCCATTTTATTTATTTTTTAATTATGTGTCTACTGCACAAAAGTCAAGAGTACGAGCAAGTGGGACTAGGGTATCTCCAATTGACTATGGGAGTCGAGAGTCAGTAAGACTATGGCATCCCCAATTGAGATATGTTGTGAGGCTGAAGGAGGCGGAATGATGGCCTTTCTCCAGGGCGATACTGAAAGTATCCATCTCTCTGTAACGTGACGCAAATATAGATACTGCGTATTATTTTTAATTAATCGTTTATTAAATAACACCAATTAATCAAATAAATTGACCCGGCAGTGGCTAAGTTGGCATCACGCCTGAACCCCACCCAGGCGTCGTGAGGTCAATTCTTCGGCTGGCTAAGTCCTCCATCACGACACAAACAACATTTTACGCTTACTGTGATGGTAATAGGAGATTTTATAATATTGTCAGGTTATTTTTAACACGGGAATATATGTCATTCTTCAAAAATAAATATATTTTCAAAGAAGGGTTTTGAGACTGAAGGGTGTTAGTGAGAGGAAGGTTGGAAAGTACCTGGCTATTCAAATCTAATCAGCAAAGAGTGCTAAAGCCATATCAAGCAACGTTTCTATTCACCAGGGTGATACTAGGAGTATCTTCCACTCTTAGCGTATTCGGTACAGTGAAAGTTCGTGGTTTCTGAAGACCCAGAGTTGATTTTTCTTCACAACTGATTACCATGTCTTTCTTACTTCAAATTTTTCGTAGTTCGTATTTAATAATATTTTTTCCCGATTCGCTATTTTTTACTTGAAAACTTCCATAGAAATTATTTTAAGTGGTTTCAATCTAATCTTGATGGGTAATCTACGCCCCGTAGAACAGTTTTAAAATATCGTGAAAGGTGTTAATTATAAAAATTAAAACCGAATTCTACAAAATCACACCAAAACAATAAATTTCAGGCTAAAGGTTAAGGTGATCTGAATACCAAGAGTGGCCAAGGATTTTAGAAACTTTTGTTTTACGCCTGGAGGGCTTTTACATGTTGATACATTTATCACATAGTTATACAATCGAATATAATAATATAGTACATAAAATAATAATTATAGTGTAAAGAAGTAAATAGGTACAACATAAGTAAGCAGTTACAGCGTAAAGAATAACAGTTTTACCTGTGGTTACATTATAACTGCAGGTTGTACAAAAGAGTACAAAAACCAGTGGCTTAGTACATAATATAACATATAGTATAAAATAAGGAAGAAGGTAGAGGCTATGTATGGTAAGTGGCTAGTTACAGCGCAATGGGTGGGTAATAGGTTTATAATTATTATGATGTTGTAACAACCTTGTTATTGCAAATCTCGGGGTGACCGGATAAATCAACACACGTATGAATCGACACACTTACACGATTTGTAAACAAATCATTCTTTTGACATAAATAAATGTTTAAAATTTTTGCATAGATACAACCGGTTTACAATTAGATAAATTTTAAATTTGAGAAATTAGAAAAAGTGTTGTCAATTAAACATCGTTAACCGCCTGTCCTTCGGGTTATTATTGAAAGGGTAGGTAAAAAAACATAGTTTTTTTCATTAGATTTCGCAATAACAATACGTGTTTACAATATACCAACTTGTATGGGCGAGACGAAAATACCCCAATACATCCGTTAACTTCGGCTGACCTCAAAATACTAAACGAGATGACGCAGGAACAAACTTGACGTATACGGATGTTTTGTGGGTTTTGAATATAGATTTTTGTACCTGAACGTACGGGATACGGTTTATTGCGTTCGGGCGACAATATAGCGGCCGTATCACGTACGTTCGTATGGGTAGGGCGTTTAATCATACATACAAAACAAATTGCTATTTTTTAGTTTATTTTTACATTAACAGCTATATTTAGAATATTATTACTGTAAATATTATTTATAGTAACTATTATTATTTTATTTTTAATGCATTGTTAGTTTCTTATTTATTTTTTATTTGTATTAATAAAAAAATAATTACTTTTTTTACATTTCTAATACATATTATTATTTAAAATTTTGTTATATGTATACATTTTTTGCATTTTTAATTAATTACTTGCCTACTTCCATCACTTGTGGTTCGTTTTTGTTATGTTTGTAATTTGTCCATTTGTTAATTATTTGTCTATACTTTTATTATATTGATTATCATGATAAGAGAAGCTTTGCTTCTGAAACTTTTAGATATTTATTTATTGAAAACAGTGGTGTTAACAAAGTTCTTCTTATCTTCTCTGTATATAAGGATATCCCTATATATGGAAGGTTTAGAGAGTAGTTTTAATGAAACCCAATGTATAAAACTGTTTCTATAACGTTTTAAAATTAGTACAAAAAACATTGAACCCGCCATGTTATATTGAGGTTAACCCATAGATATACCACTATGGTTAGCCTCAGATTACGTATTAAAAAGAACAAGGTTTGTTTGAATTGAAGTAAAAATTTTAAATGAATGTGTTATTGTCTCTTTGTTTAGAGATAGTAGTAGTCGTCACAAGGCATTACTTTCGATTTAAAATCTATTATGGCAATCAAACGAGGAGCAAGAATTCACAACTTCATAACATTAATAAAAAAAAAGAGCAAGGCCGGGTCCACATCAGCTAGTTAATTATATTAGTAATGATACCACAAAATAATTACACATCTTTCGGAGAAATTTATTACTTCGTTATGAAAAACATTTACAAAGAAAAGTTTTTTTTAAATAAAAATATACACTTCGAATCAGTAACTACGAACATTTTGTGAGGTAGAAAATCACACGAAAATAATGTATGTTTTGACATTGCCGATCGGATACACCGACGTTTAACGGACACAAGTATTGCGTATCCGATGTGTAATGTCGGCGCACAGAGAGTTAAGTCTGGGATCAGTCTAATAGTTTACCACTCTCCAACGAAGGCCATCCGTCGTCGATACCTAAATAAGGTAGTAATACAGCTTCGATTCTGATAACTTATCAGAAGAAAATTTCTTTGGCGATAGTAGTTTTCTGAAGATTAATAAAATCCCCCCTTACAAAATCCAGACATTGAAAATAATTTTTCACTTTGCCTAAACTTTTAGTTCAACACCTTCAGGCCTTGCGGGATCAGTATAATCGTGACCCGCGAACAGCCGCGGGTCTTAGCGTGTTGAGCCGACGCCGCCTCAGAGCACCTGTATTGACGCAAGCCGCCGGATTATATGACGGGGTAAACACAACAGCCTGCGTTTTATAAGCGGGCGTGACGATGCTGCAATCTGGGGAAATTAAAGTACGTGCCCAGGGATTAATCCGTGAAGATTTCGCTGCAGGTGTTGAGGGAAGAAGGCGTGTTTTGTTGAGGGAAGATTTAATACAACAATTTTGTCGTGAGAAAGGAGATAAATAAACTACGGCGGGGTGGTAGGCGGTGGGCGGTGGATGGTGGGCGGTGGTACAATACTTCTAGGGGGAGTTTGAGATCGATATTCGCCAAGTGCAAAACCTTAATATGTAGGTATCTATTGAGATTATTTTAGTAAGCTTTAGATGTTTCACAGAATTTCAATTGTCATTAAGCCTGACGTCGAAGGTCCACCCGGGTCAATTCCGAAGTGTCGAAATCGCTCTGTGTGATAAGGTATTCGCTGCGAGTAACTTAATTAGCAGCTTTTAAACATTCGATTAGAACATGTCCAATTCTGATCGCGATAGACGCGAGATTTCGGTGGTCACGTGACCTAGTTGCCATATTCCCCTTTTGCGATTCCTTTCTATTTCATTTAACAATTGTTGACTAAGCTCCGCACAATTCAGACGAATGAGTCGTTACGAAAATACAAAACGATGATCGTACGACTTTTTTTTTTGCATTTCTCTCAGCAGCTCTTGCAGCTACTTCCTATTCGCGGTTCTAAACACTCCAGTAGCTCCGTGCGACTCTGCTAGCGGCTAGAAGAAGTATATGGTATAGATTTATTGAAGAAATTAATTACTCTACGTAGTTTACGTGTTTATGGCCCTGAAGAAGATTGAGTTTAACCGAAACCGGTCGACAATATATAAATATAATGAAGTGGCTCAAAAAACTTTTTTTTTTTTCTTTTCATTTAAATATATAAGTAAGTTAGAGATGAGGAAAAAAGTAGTAGAGTCATAAATCATAATATACTATAATCAATATATATGTAACTAGCAAGAGATAAGCAAGTGTTGGCGACACAAATTATTTTGCTTAGCAGGACTTAATTAGTATTTTATAAATAATAATAAATAAATAAAACAAAACATTAATTTAACTGACCCGTCTGTGGCCTACAAATCGATAGATCTTGCGTAAACATAGATCACACATCTGGAGCGCAATTCCCGTTCTTTTGAACGAAGATTCCTTAACTTTTTTTACTTAGGGTTAAAGCCTTCTTGCTTAACCGCGGTTCCGGTTCTCTCGGATGACAGCTATCAGTTGAATTCAGCTAATGAAATTCATTGGAAATATCAATATTTTAGTAGTTTTAAGAAGAGAAAAACTCAATTTTGAGTACTGTTACCAACTGGGTTATTATGAACTTTAAACATTATTAGCTATTGAGCTTTATAATTATATATGGAAATATAGTAGCAGCCGGCAAAAGTCACTTCTAGAAGTAGTGACAGAATAAATAGGTCATTACTATATAGTGAGGCAGGTACCTTTTGACAAAACGTTATTCTTCGTTAAAAAGGCGTATTTATTCTAATTAAAAATTAAATTTGGCGCCAACAAAAAGTTGTCCAAAGAAGCGAAGCTAGCAGTGCTGATACCAACCCTGATGTATGGCAGTGAGGCATGGAATTGGCAGAAGGATGAAACTAAACTGAATGCCGTAGAAATGAGATCTCTGAGACGAATGTGTGGTAAAACCATGTGTGATCGTGTGAAAAATATTGAAATTCGTAAAGAATGCAAGGCTGATGTAAGCGTAATGAGTAAGATTAAGAAAGAGACGCTTAGATGGTTTTGGCATGTGGAGCGAATGGACGAAGAAAGGAGTGTAAGAAGAATGTATGACGCGAATGTGAATGGAAGAAGAAGCCGGGGACGTCCGAGGAAGACATGGCACGATCAAGTGAATCAAATATTTGATTCGGGCCTTGTCAGAAGTCGGAATAATAGAAGAGAATGTATGAGACGATGTATGAATGTAGCAAGAAGTGTATGCCAAGATCGAGTTATTTGGCGGTCCGTCCTCTCTGCCTACCCTTGCGGAGAAACGGCGTGATGGTTTGTTAGTTAGTTAAAAATTAAATGGAAATGGATTAAAATGCATTATAATATAATGTAATTGTTTTAAAAAGTTTTAGTTCAAAACCTAGTGTCACTTGAAGATAATCTCATTTCAAATAATCTCTTAACAATCTGTTTAGGATTTTTTTACTATGTCTCTCCGGAATTTCGCAGTTAAGCAAGAATTCTTTAAGCCTAAGGAAAGGGATAAGGAATCTTCCTTAAAAAGAACCAGAATAGCACTCCTAGTGTTATCTCGTAAGTGTGCTAAACTGATGTGAATCAATTGGTTACTAACTTTAAAATTCCATACGACAATATCTATTTTTTTATAAATGGTCTATACGTCAAATATTCTCCGATTTTGAATGGTACAAACACCCTATTGTGTACGACTGAATATGCGGCGTTGCGGATTCAATCCTCTGTCAATCAATCATTCCAACATTTTCAACTCATGGGAAGAATTCATAATATATTGTCGGGTTATTCTTAATCTGGAAATGTTCGCCTTTCTTTTAAAAAGCGCGGGAAAAAGAAGCGAATGCGCATTTGCTGAAAGTGCATTGACAATTCAACGGTAATAAAATGCGTTCGATAATGCACCGGTAAATCTAATGCCACCAGGACCGCAGCAGAGTGTTTTACCTGCCGCAGTAAGTTAGTCCCGATGCATTTAGAAAATTGCTCTTTTATGCATTGTGCTTTGTCCCCATCCGCGTGAGAGATACCCACGGCATTATGATTCCCCTGGGGGAGGAATGGATGGGGCTGGTGGGGAGGTTAAGGGGATGGAGTGATAGTTGGAGAATGGAATAAATGGTAGGACGGTGAACGGAGTGTTTATGGATGATTCATTTTGATTGTATTCAATGCATTGTTACCACCAAGTTGGAGATTGTTAACAGACTTTTAAAACTTTTTTTTGTTTTATGTAATAATTACTTTTGAATAGCGCAGTTTTGTGATATTTCTCCTTTTTTAAAATAAGTATTTTCATGATTTCTCTTTTTTATATCCCATAACTTACATACACGCTTTCTTCTATACCATATATATTAGGAAGAGTAGAATTAATAGCCAGCAGTCTACAATGGAGTAGTACCATCCCTGGTATTTTTTTAAATCTGATTACCGCACAAGAGTCCCGACTGCTACCAACCGTCTGGAGCCAGTGATACTATAGCATCCCCAATTGGGGAATGTTATGAGGCTGAAGGTATTGGGAAGGGGAGGAGGAAGGTGGGGAAATACCTGGCTATTCAGATCTGTTCACCAAACACGACTAAAAGTCATTTAAAGTAACGTTTTAATTCTTAATTGTTGGTCTTTCACCAGGGCAATACTGAGAGAATCTTCCACTCTGAAACGTGCGCAAATATGCTATATATTATTTTTTTAATGAATTAATTGTGAAACAGCACAAATTAATCAAATAAATTTTTCCTTTTTTTGATGTATGCCAGGGAGGCATGGAATTGGCAGAGCAAGGATGAAAGTAAACTGAATGCCGTAGAAATGAGATCTCTGAGGCGAATGTGTTTAAACCATGTATGATCGTGTGAAAAATATTTATATTTGTAAAGAATGCAAGACTGATGTAAGCGTAATGAGTAATATACAGAAAGGGACGCTTAGATGGTTTGGGCATGTAGAGCGAATGAACGAAGAAAGGTGTGTAAGAAGAATATATGACGCGAATCTTTTGTTTTTGTAGCTTTATTTAGATGTAAGCAAATTTTCATACATCTAGTAATAAAAAACATATAAGATACATAATAAAATAAATAGAGTCATAAAATTATAACGGAAAGAATACAGTTAATAAGAAAAGAAATACAGTTACCCCAGTTCAAAAATGAGAATGTGAATGGAAGAAGAAGCCGAGGACGGCCGAGGAAGACATGGCACGATGAAGTGAATTAAATACTTGAGTCGGGCCATGTCAGAAGTCGGAATAAAATAAATTCAAGGCATAGCTATTTAAAAAAAAGATTATTAATTAAATTCACTATTAACGCTTTTTCTGATTTCTATAATTTCAAATTTGGCTAATTGTAGACCCGTTGTATTTGTATATAAAATTTGTAAACCTTTATTTATAACAACAGAATGATTGGTATCAAAATGTTTTTTAATTAATTTATTAATAATGACGCCACAAAGTGAAGACGAATCTTTTGAAGAAATTATTAAATAATTATTATTTAATATAATATGTAAAACTTCCTTAAATTTAAATGTTTAACCGTTGACAAACTGATATTAATCAATTTTTAATTATTAATTATTTTTATTGAGATTTGAGAGCCTCATCGTAATATTTAATCATTGAAGAAGATAGTATTAACATAACCTAAATGAAAGATGAAACCGGACAAAAGGACAAATCTTGAATTTGAGATATGATATCGATGAAGATGACACAAATTGAACTTGTCTCATTAGCTAAGTCGGTTGAGCGTTGCCCCGGATAGGCAGAGGACCTGGGTTCGAGTCCCAGATGCGACTGAAATATTTTTAGTTTCTGTCCTTTTGTCCGGTTTCATCTTTCATTTAGGTTATGTTAATATTATCTTCTTCAATGATTTGATATTAATCAGTTTGACGGGACTTTATCACAATACAATATGTAACATTTTGAAAAAATAAAGGAATATTTAAATAAAAGAAAAGCGTTTGTTTTATTTTTTAATACAAATCTAGAGTTTTATTCCTAACTTGATGAAATTTTCGCAAACTTGACGTTAAAAATAAGAGCAAACATTCTGGGTGGGTGTAAGGTAAGGGATAGGGGTAGGTGTAGGCGTAGTGTTTACACATCACAACCTCGAGACTTTACTTCTAACCATTTATAACCCTGGGCAACGCCGAAAACTTGAGCTAAAAGTCAAAGACAGATATTGTTCAAATATGGATATAAAATAAAGTAGGTTTAACTTCAAAATTGTGCTAACGGCTTAGCATAATATTAAATATTCCCGTTACAACTATTCTTTGAATTCCACAATTCAACACTTACACAGTCTTGGTAACAAATACTTAAATGATATGGATGTATTTGACAATAATCTAAACTTGGCAAATTTCAAAAGAAGGATGAACGAATTGTTTCTGCCTAGTTTATAAATTATTGTTAGCTACAACTTTTACATTATTTACTTATTTGTTATTAATGTTAATATTGACTTTGTCGATATTGAAATTTTTTTTTCTGCTACTATGTATATTTTGCTTTCGGGCAGTTTTTGTTAATTTTTTTTCAATTGTAACTTAACTTTTTTCAAGTGTAATTTAATTTTTGTGCATATTTTCTATTTTTTTTCTTATGTGATTTTAAACATGATCTATCTGTATGTAAAAGCCCCCTGGGCGTGTAAATTATAAAATAAATATTTTATGTGTTTCCTTATGAAGCGGTAACTTGATGATGTGACATTATAATTTAAAAAATAAAACAATTATTTGCTTACATCACTTTTATTAGTTATAAACTTTTGCCGACCGGGTTTCGCCACCACCATAGGTTCTTCGGGGCAGTATACTAAACTATGAACTAAGATGCAAATGTTTTATAGAATGTTAAAAAACGAGAATGAAGGACCAAGGGTGGGAGTGGAGCAGGTACCGGACCGGGAAGGGCGTATATTTTGTTTATTGGTAATATTTTAAGAAAAGGATTTTTATTTAAATTTATTTGATTATTAATCAGTCAATTATAGTGTTTTTGGCTTTCCTTGTTTCTAATGCTTCTAAGTTCTAATGCCTATTCCATTTTTATGCAATAAATTAGTGCCTGTATCTTTATTGAATGTCTGGTCTGTTTTTAGAGGTGTTTTATAGGTACCTTACAGAAGGAAATACAGACCTACTGAATATTATTCACTTACCTAATTTTACACTAATCATATCTAACCTATCCCATTTTAGTCGATACTTAAATACCAAAGAAAATTTCGTTAACTTATTTTCGTTTTTTTATTGTCCCTTTCTTGTAATTTTCATAAAGCATTATCTCGAAAACTAGCACCTGTACACCCTTAACCTTGGCTACACGAAAGTATAACGTAATGTATTCATTTCTACTGCTCGTTCTAATATTCTAAAGCTTTGTTCTGGATTGTATTGCCAGCTTTTGCCAGAATATGGGTGTCTCAAGACACCCGTATTCTGGCATTTCCACTCTACCTTCCAAATACCTTCCACACAGCATCCCTAGATATGGCAGTTTTTTTTTAAAGAAACATCAATTCATTCGTTCTGTGTGGAGTTAACTAATTATACAAAGAACAGACATATACGATGTTATAAAAATAAAAGCACTTTTTCAAAATTCGCAGAACATCTCTTAGTAAATAATCACCTCCCGCTTGACAACAACGAGCCTAAACCCTTACATATAGAAAGAAAGGGTTTTAGATTAAATTTATTTGAACAATTAGAAATTAATAAGCGAACTAATGATCCAAAAACAACATTAATTAATAAAGTAAGGAAAATTATTTATTCACCACTCCTCAGTATGTTCACTTTATCAAAACAATATAACACATTTAAATAAATCAGTTAAGAAAACATTGTCAATTTAAATATGGTGAAAACACATTCAAAATGTAAAAACCTCACAGAATAGAGAATTTTAATTATTTTCTAACTAAATCGGTTTTACCGACAATAAATCATTCTTTTAAAATATCCGTCCAAATTAGAATTGGGTGATAGTAAATAAAATCATATGAATAAGTCGTCACAATGTGGATTAACCGCAGTTTGGTATTGAACGTCGAAACAGCTGTCACAATAATAAAAACTAAAATGACATTGTTAAATTTGATTTACATTCATTAAAAAAAAAATCCAATTTGCACATAATTTAATCACACAAAAATCAGATACTTTAACTCCTGCCTGGTACATTATGATCACAATGTCTCACCACCCATTGCGATATGTTTAGAATTATAGTTGATTCTGTTCATTTTAATTGTTTTGCTCTAGGTATATTTCTTTGAAATAATTTAATGTCGTATATTATATTTTATGTTTTGAGTTTTATCACGCGTACAAGAACTTATGCATCTTTATATAAGGTCTTTGTTCTCAGTTTGTTTATAAAATCATCAGATACGTGTGCCCTGTACCAAATCAAGGATAAATAATTCCCGCAAACTATGGGATTATGCAATTCTTATGATGTAGGTACCTTAAAAGAAGTCCCTTGTCTCCGTGTATTCCTGTTTAGATTATCTATATTGCTTCCCATACAGGTGTTGACTATTAACACGGCGTCTAGGTAAGCCGTTCTTAATTTTAATATATGATTTTTAATGTTCCTTCTAGTATTATGAAATAAATAGCGTGACAATTGATTTGGGGAGTTAGTGCCGTTTTAGAGAGGAATCAAGAAGGTTCGGTAGTAGCAGTTTTTGTGAAAGGACCCGGGAAGGGTCAGTGCCGTTTTAGTGAGGAGCCAAGAAGATTGGGTAGCAATAGCTTTTGTGAAAGAGCCCAGGACGGGTCAGTGCCGTTTTAAAGAGGAACCAAGAAGATTCGGTAGTAGTAGCTTTTGTGAAAGAGCCCAGGAAGGGTCAATGCCGTTTTAGAGAGGAACCAAGAAGATTCGGTAGTAGTAGTTTTTGTGAAAGGGCACATGGAGGATCAATGCCGTTTCAGAGAGGAACCGGGAAGATTTATTAGTAGTAGCATTTAGAAAAGAGACGAGGAAGGGTCTAGTAGCAGGAAGTACACCAGAGAGAAGCAGTTGTCATTTATCGCAAATGAATTATTGTTTCATTAGAAACCCGTACCCCAGGTCATTGAAGAGTGTTTTCCTATTTTCATCGGTTCTCCTACCAGGACAGTAGAAACTGAGTTTAAACATATAAAAATGTCTATTCTAAATCTTGGCTATTTAATCTCTAGAATTAGCAAATTACAAACTCAAAGTGGCAAAAAATGTTTAGTCTACTTTTTATTTTCATTATTTTAGAGTAGGTAAAGTACAAGAACTAAACCTTTTAACTTGATAAAACTTAGATTACTTGACGTTTATATAGTAGGGCAAGAGTTGCCAGTGCTGGGGATTTCTCCCCAGATCTGGGAAGAGACAGATAATAAGTTAAGATGGTATCGGCAAAAATTCACCTTGAATTGAACATAATACTATTTTTGAAACTGACAATTAATTCATTGTGGAATTCCACTATAATGGTTTATTGAAACAATTTAAAAATTTTCTTCCCTTTTCATTTTTTGACCTGACCGGTTTCGGCCGGTACAAATTTTACGTAATAACAATAATAATAATAATTGGATGATTTGTATAGCGCCGTTTTTGTGAAAAATCACCTCAAGGGCACTGTACAAATATTACTTCCTATTTATTATTTATCTAATTATGTACAAAACAGATACAGAAAAACATACTGCTTGGCCTGTCTCTTCAGATGAACACAGTTTTATTAGAAAATTTATGCTTAGCGATGATATGGTTTTTGCAGTTGCTATTTTTCCTCCTTTTCTATTGATGTTACATTTATTAGAAGATTGGTGGCACAAGAAGGGTTGGTATTTTTTTGAAATATTTATAATTTTTAGGAGTGCATAATATTTATAGAATGAACTTAGAAAGCGTAAGAAGTTTTTAATAGATATTAAATGTTTTTTTACACATTTCGTTATTTACAGTGTTTCGGGCTGTGGACGTATTTGCGCACCGATGCGTGATTTTTTTAAAACTTATTCTACAAGTGACTTAGGTAAGTACTAACCGGCTAGTCTAGGTAAGCAATTTACGTGTGCATTTCTTCAATTTGTGTATATGATTGTCTGAAAAAATGGGTTTTATGTTTAATTCTTAATTCTGTAAACTACGGTATATATACAATTTTGAATTTTGTATGACTTTTTGTATTAAAAACATAATAGTAATATTACTCGTATAATCGAGTTGCATCACGAATTATCCGTTTCAAAATTAGAAATAGCAAAAATGAAAATAATATTAATGACTTTTTGTGTTAAAAACATAATAGTAATATTACTCGTATAATCGAGTTCCATCACGAATTATCCGTTTCAAAATTAGAAATAGCAAAAATGAAAATAATATTAATGACTTTTTGTGTTAAAAACATAATAGTAATATTACTCGTATAATCGAGTTCCATCACGAATTATCCGTTTCAAAATTAGAAATAGCAAAAATGAAAATAATATTAATGACTTTTTGTGTTAAAAACATAATAGTAATATTACTCGTATAATCGAGTTCCATCACGAATTATCCGTTTCAAAATTAGAAATAGCAAAAATGAAAATAATATTAATGACTTTTTGTGTTAAAAACATAATAGTAATATTACTCGTATAATCGAGTTCCATCAAGAATTATCCGTTTCAAAATTAGAAATAGCAAAAATGAAAATAATATTAATGACTTTTTGTGTTAAAAACATAATAGTAATATTACTCGTATAATCGAGTTCCATCACGAATTATCCGTTTCAAAATTAGAAATAGCAAAAATGAAAATAATATTAATGACTTTTTGTGTTAAAAACATAATAGTAATATTACTCGTATAATCGAGTTCCATCACGAATTATCCGTTTCAAAATTAGAAATAGCAAAAATGAAAATAATATTAATAGCATTTGTACAATGAAAAAAAAAACACCTTATAGAAGAAAAAGATCAAAAAAATATTTTCTCTGTCGCTGCGCACCAAAACAGCGAATTTCGGCTTTGGTGTACATTCCGGCACCTTTCGAAACCGTATTTATGTTGTGTAAAATATCCCATCAGTATTTTTAGCTCCATATGTGCGTTCCGGGATTAGGATAGCGCTGTGTATTGGTGGATTTTTTTTCACTTAAAAATCTTAAAATTAATTTACAATAACATATTATTGTGATATAGGTTACCTGATCTATAATTTTATTTGAGTCTTTTTATTCTATGAATTTTTCAGTTTCTTTGCTAGGGAATATCTATTTTTTGACCTGGCAACGATGCGTAGGGCTCACCTCGTGTTGTCTATATCAAAGCGGGATTATGAATGGGGTACTTAGAGCATAAGGGATTCGCCCAGAGCTTGTTGCGAACCGTTTTACATGGTATTAATGCTTTCCTCGCAGAGTGAATTCACCTGTAAATGGTTTGTTCGTATTGTAAGTATTTTTTTCAAATTGCCACGATTTAGGATGACCATACCCTAACAAGTTCACGGTAATGTCATAATAATTTGGCTTGAGTTATTTTTTTTGCGTTCCGCTCAACATTACTTTTGCTCAAAACCGGTGAGTCTATGGCATTCGCAAATTGGTTATCCGTAATTATTATTACAACATATTAATGCCATAATGCATAAGATGCAAATAAATAAAAAAAAATATGTTTGCTGACTCGTTAACTTTGGTGACGTGAAACTAGCGCAGCTTTTCTATCTGTAATTTCTACGTCGGCTAGCAACGTCATTCCCTTCCGAGGTTTATGAATCTCTGAAGTATACATTTATATACTTATTGATATAAAAATTGTCATTGTCGTACTAATATCGTGCCGTTCATTGTCGGGAAACAACATTTGTACACGGTCACATTTGAGAACGGGTCGTTTCTACGGCTCGTTTTTGAGTTCAACAGCCGGGCTGCGAAACGATTTGCCGGCCTCTGTTTTTCCTCCCTCCTATAACTTTTCACTCATTCCTCCCATAAAAAAAACCCTCTGCGCAACATCTTCAAAGATTTTTATTTTTGAATTTAATGTAAATCAAATTTAATAATGTTGTTATTAAGTTCTACAAATATTTTTAGTTATTGTTATATTGACAGCTGTTTCGGCGTTCAAGGTCATTTTCAAACTGCGGTTAATCCACATTGTGAGGACTTATTTATATGATTTTATTTACTCCCCCCTAATTCTAATTTAGACGGGTTTTTGAAAATAATGATTTATTATCGGTAAAACCGATTTAGTTAGAAATATAGTGAATATGTTAAATATAGAAATAATGTAGTTATTAAAATACTTGCAGAACTTAGTAATAACATTATTAAATTTGATTTACATTCAATTTAAATATATACTCGTGTATATACGGAGTTCCACGAATTAAAGACAAAAACAATTAATCCTCGAAGATGCCTTAAGAAAATATTTGAAAATTAATTTCCGTCAGGGTCTCCTGTTTGGAGTTAATATAAAAAAAATAGTTTTTTCTTCTTTCATAATATGCGTTGGAAGATAATGGGTAAATTGCTCCTTTCGATAAAGCTAATAATCATTCTGCATTATTTTTTGTGTCCCACTTTAATCCCAAAGGTTGCTGTTTCCCCTGCCCCGGCAATGCACAATGGATTCGGCGCTCGGTAATATTTTTATTGTTCTCTCGTAGAGCCTTCCCACTCTGGGCCCTGGAAGATATTACTCCGTACGTTGTATTATTTTGTGCATTGCGTGCGCCTTTATTATACGAAAGCACGAAAGGCGCCGGCGGGCACATAGATATTGGCCTTTATATTATTATAAAGGATAGCATCCTCCTCCCCTTTGAAGAGAACTGACCGTTTTCTGGGCTTTATGCGTTTCGTCCAATAGAATTAGGTAGGATCATATTATATGGTAAGAAACATTTATTGAAAATTGTTACACGATTAACTAAGTGTCATTTGTCGCTCAAAACAATTTTGTTTGTCTCTAATTATCTAACCATCACGCCGTCTCGCTGCAGGGGTAGGCAGAAAGGACGTACCGCCAAACAACTCGATCTTGGCATACACTTCTTGCTTCATTCACATTCGTACATCGTCTCATACATTCTCTTATATTATTCCGACTTCTGACATGGCCCGACTCAAGTAATCGATTAACTTGATCGTGCCATGTCTTCCTCGGCCGACCCCAGCTTCTTCCATTCACATTCGCGTCATATATTCTCTCCTTACACCCCTTTCGTCGTTCATTCGCTCTACATGCCCAAACCATCTAAGCGTCCCTTTCTTAATCTTACTCATTACGCTCATATCAGCCTTGCATTCATTACGAATCTTAAGATTTTTCAACCGATCATACATGGTTTTGCCACACATTCGCCTCAGAGATCTCATTTCTACGGAATTCAGTTTACTTTCATCATTTCTCTGCCAATTCCATGCCTCACTGCCATACATCAGTGTTGGTATCAGCACTCCATTGTGGACTGCTAGCTTCGCTTCTTTGGACAACTTTTTGCTAGCGCCAACCCCGTTCAGTCCTCCGTTAATGGAGTTTCCTGCATTCACCCTTCTTTTAATATTCTTTGTTAGTCATTTCATCTACATACTTCCCAAATATACAAACTCATCGATCTGCTACAAGTATTCATCATTCACAACTATATTGCACACTGTTTTCGTGCTCTATTTTGTTTGTGTTTTTATTTAATTGTCTTCTTTGTATAAATGATTTTATTTAATTTTTTAAATAAAACAATAACTTTGTTTACTTTACTTTAATTTTTTATACTTTTTGCCGACCGGGTTTCGGTACTACCGCAATTTCTTCAGGGCAGTACAATACTACTAAACTTATTGCAAGACTTATTACAGGGGTATCTAAATATTCGCATAATTCAGAGCATCTCAAAAATCTTCACTGGCTCAAATGTTTTGTAAGAATTCAGTTTAAACTTTACTGGAAGGTATTTAAATCAATGAACGGGATGGCTCCGGCTTACCAGTCGAAACTATGCGTCCCCGAAAATTCCAATTCACGACAGTCAACTCTCAGATCAGCGACGTCATCTGCTATCGGAAAGCTGAAGGAACCAAAGCGCACACCAGACACTTAGTTTGGTGAGCGAGCCTTCAGCGTCTAAGGCCCTAAAGCCTTGAATATGGTAAACTGCCATACGTTTAAGAATGATTAAAGACTGTACATAATTCAGAGCAAAACTCATCTCTTCGGAAAGTCTTATCCGTGAATGGTTCAGATGCTTACCCAATTAACATAGCGAAGCTAGCCGTTAGTACCTAAAGTATTTAACAGAAAATTTTGAAACTTTTCATAGTCCGCGACATTGTAAATAACTATAAATATTTGTGACTGTAAATAATTATTATCCTAACTCTCAAATAAAATAATGTTTCAAATAAATAACTACTCTCCTATTGCCAATAACCTTCTAATAAATATAATATCAATGACAAATAGGATTTAAACAGTAACTGCAATATCATGCAATGTGCAATGTTTTCTAATATTGTGTCCTGTGCGTCCAAAATCATATCTCCTTACTCGAAAACTTTGTAATTTACCGTTTTAATCTGGAGTGACCTTCCAGGTAAGTATGTTTCTGTATATGTTTGTACATAATAAGATAAACCCTAGCTAGTATTTGTACAGCGCCCTTGAGGTGATTTTTCACAAAAAACGGCGCTATACAAGTCATCCAAGTAATATTATTAAACGGGCGGGTGGCAACCAAGGGTGGGGGTGGGAGCAGTTAGCGAACAGGGAAGGGAGTGTACTTTGTTGATTGGGAATATTTTAAGTATTTTCATTTGGAGTTCTCCGAAACAAACATAAAAAAAAAACAATTAATAAATCTGTGGTTGTTCATTACGTATTATTTCCCTACTACAAATTATTCCCAACTTTCTACCGGCACACAGAGATGAATTAACCTAACTTCCTCACCAATACGTAACTTCTGTTAAACTTTCACGTTTATAATACAACACCTAACTTGTTTTCATCTCAAGGCAGTCGTCAACTTGAATTAAAAAAAAGTTGAATAAAAACATTACCAAATCACCGCGGACCTTCAAAAAAATTCTTAACGCCTTGTCTTATTTATTATTCCCCCGTAATAAATTACGTGAAAAAATGTTCGCAGGGTGTTATAATATTGTTTTGCCTTGGAAATTTTACTTTGGCCCTTTTTATTTGAATCGATCTTGTGTTTTACGTGAAAAAGTGACATTCGTACGGCCTCGTTTTTTGGCCGGTAAAAGTTTTTAATTAAAACGTTGTTTGGACATTTTGTTGTTTTTCTTTTCACTCGTTCCGCTTTGAAATGTTCGCGAAATTTATTCATTTAATAATTGACAATGGCTTCTTTCAACGTCATCAGTATTTGTATAATTTAAAACGTTATGAATGAGTTTATGAGTTTCTTACATCATCTGTTTTTTTTGAGGGTATGACGTCGTTCTAACCACGATAATTGTGGCCTCTGGCTCAAGAGTGGCCTAACCCCAAATGTCCACAATTCGGAGAAAGCGATTGAAAAGAATTTTTGCCGGTTTTTAAGTCTTGATCGTGTAATTTTTTAGTAAATACATGACATTTACATGGAGTAGATACATTAAATCATCATACTAGGCGGCTGCCTGTATCATGGTGACCAATGGAGTATAGTTACTTTATATGAAGTCTGGTGTAAACATAGATTTAGTATATAAACATGCTTAAAATTGGAAAAAAAAGGTAGAAGATAGAAAGGAGTAAAATACATGCTTAAGGATTATAATAATATACATAACTTTTTATATGTGTGCATGCATACACACACACACGTAAACACACATGCACGTATATATCCCCACACACAT